>OVAN01008035.1:0-18771 GCA_900406275.1 Anastatica hierochuntica | reverse complement strand
ATTACATCGGGGCTTTGTTCCGATAGATTTTTCTGCGCGTTCTGGAGTAAGTCACACGGGGTGGTGAAGTTGAGCCTTCTTCCGCGGAGTCTGGTAGCTCCACGCTGAAGGATGGTTCTACTCCTCACGACTAGGGTTTCAACTTGTTTAGCGAGAGGGCTAGTCAGTTTGTCTTGTTCGGCCGACTTCTGTTCGAGAGTCGAGAACATCTTTTTGATCTCCTCGAACGCCACGGTGTTTTGCGTCAGCGTTGACCGTAATGTTGTTCGTAACCGGAGTGCTTTCAACGTTGTTGTTGGCGCTGTCACCATCACGAGTTGGTTGAGTGTTCTGATCGTCCGTAGTCATGTTCGCTCTAGCGTTTTGCGGCTGCGAGTTAGATTGATCCGTACCCTGCGCGAATAGCCCCCCTCCTTCTAGCGCTAAACTGTGGGAACCGAAATTCGCACTGTCGATCGTGGTCTAGGCGACCATTGGGCAACTCCTAAATGGAGTAAAAAATGGAGTTACTCCAAATATGAAATAATCTTACTATTACTCCATTTTGGAGTGAAAAATGTAGTGGGGTTGGAGAGAATTTTTCTCCAAAATAGATTTTGAAAAAGAAAATGGAGTAGGGTTGGAGATGCCCTTATAACTGAGCCAGGGGATGTCATTTCCATACATGTTATAATACTTTTGTATGTTGTCGTCAGCTAGCTGAATTTATTACCAGAGTATTAAATAGCAACACTAAACTTCTTCAAGAGAGTAAATAGTGTTAGTACAAAGTTTTGGTTGGTTTTATTGACGAATGAGATGATCACAACCGATATCTAAAACAAACACTACATGTGATGGTTGTAACATTAAAATAGCCCTCCTCAACGAAGAATGGACCCAATTTTTTTGTATTGTTCAAAACGGCGGAGGCAAAACCAAGTAGTATACAAAAGACCTTAACACAAGAGTTAACTTCTTCTTCTACTCATCCTTTTTTCGGTTTAATTTTGTAAGGGCAATTGAAAATGAAATAACTTTTTTTTTGGTCAACAAAGTAAAACCTGTAATCATCAAAAAATATATAATATATAATATAATGCAAGGTTGAGATGTGGCTATATATGCACACATGTGACACTTACAAAAACAATAATGTTGGTATCTCTTGGTGAGAATCTTTGAGGTTTTCTATTGCCACCGCGAAGCTTCAAAAAAATTTCTAAATAATCTTTTGTATTCTCGTAGCTCTTCTCTCTTTCTCTAACCTATGTTCTTTCTCTAATAAACTTCCCAGCGATCTCAAACGCGTTTTCAAGGTGGAATTGTGTTTTCTTATGTCTTGTGGGTCAATAAACCTTAGGAATTAAAAAATATCGGCAATGTTCGGGTTTCCAGCGAACTCCATCACTTTTTCGGTGGTAAAAGAAATCGGAACACCTTTCGAATCAGGAACGAGCAAATCTCTGGAGAACATGAGGTTTCCTATGAGTAAGAGAAGGATAAGCTCTGTATATGAACACGGCGACACCAAATGTGATATTCTTATAGAAGAAATTACATATCTACAAAACGGAAAACAAAACTTGACCAGTTAGAGGAAATGTGATACGTTTGAATATTATCTGTATGAAGAATGTATCTGGTAGGGGGAAGAAATGTTCCATCGATGATATTCCGTTGATACACCAGTGACCATGAATTGAAGTTTGTCGTGTTGACCTCTTTTAAGCTAGAAAGCCCTTTCCTGACCTTTTATTTGTTGAGGTTGTTTCGCATTTTTTAACATTTTCATTTTCCTGAATGTTAGTCTTTTTAACAGGTGTTTCTTGAACAATCTCATCGCCATCTACTAAATTCTCTTCCTTCTTCCTATGTTTTGATTCTTCTTCATCATCTTTAGTATGTTCTTTCGTGTCTTCGAGCTCAGATCTTTTCCTTTTCTTGTAAACTTTTTCCTTATCATCATAACTGAAAGACTCAGCCTCAATAGATTTTGAATTCTTATTCTTCTTCTTTTTCTTTTTCTCTTTCACTTCATCTTCTATCTGAGTATTTTTTTTTCTAGTTACATCAACCTTTGTTTCCTTCTTCTTTTCTCTTTCACTCTCTCTTCCATCTAAGCATCCGTCTCCTTGAGCTTCTCCTCCTCAGTTACATCCACCTTTGCCTCCTTATTTAAACTCTCTACACCTTCCAAAGCTGTTGCCTCATACTTCCATTCATATAAACTTTTTTTGGTTCTTCTTTTTGTCTTTCTTATCCGTTTTTTCTTGGTCGGTGGATGCATTCCCATCTACTACGTTCTCTGCTTTTATCTTCATATCCCCATCTTTGTGAAGTCTGCATGACAAAGAACAATGAAGAGAAATGCCAGTAAGGATAAACATGAGTGTATATATTATCTTTCTCGTACTATTAGATTCAAGAATGTTTACTACATGTGAAGAAATAGCGTTTTGCATCGGCTGAAGAACTGAAACCCAAGTTCTCGAGCTGCAAAACAGCAAACACAACTTCATCAGGAGACTACGCCTCGTAAGAGACAGTCTCGGTAGCATCATTGAAAAATAACAAATAGAAAATGGTTAATCAGAAAACCAATAAAAAAGAACGTTCGTAACGATAAGGATTGAAATATGGTCACTACCCTTTGGAAATCTCATGCTTCTTATCGTTTTTTGGTTTTTTTTCACCCTTGTCGTTTTCGATTCTAGAGAAGGAATATTTATTTAGCGAAGTGAAAACAATAGAGAAAGGTTTTTCATCAGTCTTGTAAATTGAATCGATTACAGTTTCATCGAGAGGAAAAGAGAGAATATAAAATGGAGACGCTGAAGCGGAATTCGCAAGAAGGAGCGTGGATTTAACGGGTAACAAAGGGGAGGCGAAGGATCAAGAGATGTAGAGTATGAATATTAAATGCGTTTTCTTTTCTCGATTAATTACGATTTATCATAGATGAACGTGATGCCGAAGATGTTGTAACTTTTAGAGAAATAATAATAATAATTTAGTATAATTAATCTTGCTGATGTGACATCACAATAGAGTTTCTAAAATTGATGAGATGGATAGGCTGACGGAGAAGAAGAAGCTCCTTTTAATTAATATATAATTAAAACTCATAGTAAATTCCACTTTAATTTGGTTGTTATAGAAAACAAGCCATTTTCTTTTTGTGGCAATAACAATTATAAGAGATTATATATTCATTGAATAAATCAATAATATATTACAACCAAAATTTGACAAACCATTTTCTTTTTGTACCAATAACAATTATCAGAGATTATATATTCATTGAATGAATCAATAATAAATATGATTTTTGATATGAAAACTCATTTGCCAAATTTATCTTTTATCTGTAGTATACCATTCATTATATACTCAATGCTTTTAAACCTTCTTAACAATTCTTCATTATATATATAAGTGAACACTCCCTTAAATTTTTAATGTGGGACAAGTTACATATGTTCTATTTTATGCTTTACAAGCAACGCACTTTACATCTCCAGTTCTCATTGGAAATTTACTTCGATTTTGACATATAAGTACACTATATTATAGTGCTCATTGCAACGATTACATCGTACCCAAAATCCGGTCATTTAGACGAACCGTTTCGTCTAAAATTCCACAGTAAAAGTGGTCAAAACTACTTCGGCAAAAACAAGTTTCAGCAATCCCCCACATGAATATAAATGATTCTAGACACATGACGACTTGAACTATTTGACAAATTGACTTCCTAGAAAAGACTCGATATAACGAATTTTGAGATTACAATCGAAAAATTCTCTACATATGAGTTGATAGCATTTTTCAGTCTTGAACTAGTCATTGTGAATAACTATCTTATTTATTTGACCAGAAAGTTACATGACGTCTTGAACCTTCTAGGCTTTGATGTAAACCGAGACAATGATTATCACACCTTTTCACTTTCTCACTGAACTAGGTTATCTATTGTGTTCATTTAGCGTTGAACATTCCTGGTTAATCATGTGTGAACTTGGAGAATATACCCTTTCTTATTCCCCTAGACACGACTCCATTTCGCACTCATAAGGTGATTTGCCTTTAGCTTTGTTTAAAGAAATATCCTGTAATCTCCACTTATATCTCAAAGCTTTGGACTCAAATCTTTGGGTAGAGACAAATGTCTCACTTACAGAAAGCACTGTTTCGTCATCCTCGAAATTGGGTAGAGACAAATGTCTCACAGTGCTCTTGGCATATTCAGTTTGACTTAGTTTTCCCTTTGAACCTAGATCTTGGGATCTACAGTCACATAGGTGGAGTTACTATCAAACCTCCTCTTAAGTCATAGGCTTTGAACCCATTTCTTTTGATCTCTTTATTTAATGAATCCTATGTTTTTGTTAATTTGAGATAAGTTATCCAATGGTTTTATGTCATCTTCTTAAAAGACATGACTAACCACAATACACAAAACTAAGTGTTCGAGCTATACACGTAATGCTCACAATAGTTTGTTTTCAAATTTTAAAATGTCTCATGAATTTATGCCATAACTCCCTCCCCCCCCCCTCCCACGCTTTGAGGTGTTTATACAAAAGTATAATACCTTCACAAAGTTCTTAATGATTTTTGTGGTAAGCAACGCTTCCCCCACATTTTAAAGATAACTCTAAAATAATTCACAGTTTGCATTAACATAAAAGTTCAAAATCTTATATTTTGTAAATTCGTTATATATGTGCAAAATTAATATCACATGAATTCTGATTTTAACAAAATTCAGTTTCTATCCGGTTTTTGCACGGGTACTAATTCATAAGAATCTAGTTTATGTCCGAATTTTGCTTGAACACGGATTCTCTTAGAATCAAATTTCTGCAAAATTTTCTGATTCTACAAAAATCAGTACGAATTTTGCGCGAAATCAGATTCAGATGGAAGGCCACTACTAAATTCAATTTGGTGTATCGACTCATCACGCGGAAAATTATATTCTTTTCCAATAAAAATAAAGGAAATATTTCTAATTTTTCCTTAAAGAAATTCATAAACAAATTTACAATTAAATTCCTTCAAATATGAATTTAATCCAAACAAAATTGTTACTAAATCCTTCTGTTCAATTTTGTCTTATTAATAAATAAAAATCGAATCAAGTCAACGAACCAAAATAACATTTAACAAAATTGAAAATCACAAAGGCTGAAAGTTTATTTTCCAAATAACTTTCAGATATAATTTTTCAAATTCTCGGAACAAGAATACAAAACACCTTTTTGTTGAGAAAAAATGTTAGCAAACTGGTTTTCTTAACTTAAAAAAAACAGTAACATTCGCCACTATCGTATTGTGGACAAATCGTTTATCCATAAACTGCTTTTATCAAAAATCAACAATTTATAAGTATATGTTATTTTAATAACAAAGGCTAAATTATTCAGATTCATGTTCTCAAGAAAATTCACAAAATATCCGTTTTTTCGTTAATGCAAATAAAGCAAAACGAAAAATCTAAATAATTAAGATTGTAAGACCAAAATTACTACAATAGACAACTGATATAATATAAAAAATTATAAAGAAAAAATTAATAATGAACTATGAAATAATACCAATGATTGAATGAGAAAAAAATAGGATGCAGAGTCGAGACCGAAATTTCTTTCCTTAATTCTTTAGACACCCCGTAGTGCACTGTGAAAATTTGATGGCGGTAAAAGTTCCAAAATACAACTGCTTGATCGACTATTTCGCATTGTTCGAAATAGAAACTAGCAAACGAAAAATATGTATTGTATTCTATTAAAAAAAACAAACAAAGAAAACATATAAAGAATTGTTTTCTAATGATCTAATCATCTGCCAAATGAGAAAAATGAGAAGACCAAGGTTCTCTTTATATAGCCTGATTTTGAAGTCTCACGTATTGAAACGTTTTGACACTAATGGAGAAGACCAAATTAATGGTCATATAGTGAACTAAAGCTCATAGTAATTCCACTATAATTTTCTTTTTACCAGAAAAACAAGCCATTTTCTTTTTGTAGCAATAACAATTATAAGAGATTATAGATTCATTGAATAAATCAATAATATATTCCAACCTAAATTTGGCAAAATATGATTTCTGATATGAAAACTCATTTACCAAATGTATCTCCTCTCGCTAGTATACCGTTGTATACTGCTTTTAAACCTTCCTATCAATTCTCCATTATATATATTGTAGATAAGTGAACTCTCACTTAAATTTCTAATGTAAGACAAATTTCTTATGTTCTATTTTACACTTTACAAGCAATCCATTTTACACTTTCATTTCTCATCCAAATCTACTCTGATTTTGACGCATGAGTACACTATATTATAGTGCTCAATGCAACGATTACATCGTACCCAAAATCCAGTCAATTCGACAAACCATTTCATCAGAAATTCCACTGTAAAAGTTGTCAAAACCAATTCGTTAAAAACGAGTTCCAACTATCATTATCAACAATGAGTGTTATAAATGCGAACTAACACTAGGTAAAAAATATTATGTTTGCATGGAGCCTGTTATGGATGATTTTCGGATAGTTCTTTGGTAGTACTACGGAAGCAAGAGATTACAAAGAAAGCAAAGTATAGCAAGAGAAATAGAGAAAGACGTGATGTATTATTTAAGAGAAAACAATCACAATGCAATTTGAGTGTTAGAACTCGTACAAAGATCGAATCTCTCTTAATCTATGTCTAATGTCTAGGTTTTTCTGTGAATACATTGTATAAACCCGTAGGTCCAATATTTATAGTGTTTGGCGATGATTATCCACTCATAATTAGGAAAATTTTATATATCCTTAGGTATTTAGGCATATTTCCTTTTTACTTTAGGTTTCCTTTTTCCGGGTGGAAGAGTTTTTTCGGCTTCCTGCCTGGAGGCATACTTCTGGGTTGCTGCTTTATTGGCATTCCCATGCTTTTAGCTTAAGGTTTGTCGTACTGCTTCTGGACCCAGGATATTTCCCCAAGTCCAAAATACTCCCAACAGTTTGCCCCTTATTGCCCAAGTTCGATCCAAAGCTAAGGAGTAAATTGCTCCCTTTTTGTTTTGGCAGGGCATACTGACTTTTCTTCCTTAATCCTTGGGCTTTTAGAACTTCACCGTGGTTTTTAAGTTCTGGCTTGGTGCTCACGTTGTTTGGATTTTGAATTGAAGATTCTTTGGGAATCTTCCGACATTTCCTCGGTAACAGTTAAAAAATTGTGGCCTTTGGTTTTGATCTGAGAGATTTTGAAAAAATAGAAGGAAGATATCTTGAGATTCGCGCCTAATCATGGCGCATGGACTCTTTCCTTTTTCGCTTCCTTCTCTCTCGATACTTAATCACTATCTCTCGTTTACTTTTTCTTCATCACCATTTTTTCTTCAGCTTCTTCTTGTGATAATCTCCCTCTCCATCTTTTCTTTTCGATTTTCCTATTTGCCTCAAACTTTTCCATGTCTCGCGAGGTTAGGTATAATCTGGTCCCTTCCCTCTTTTTAATTTTTAGCCTAGGATTTCGTAGGATCCGCTAAGATATAGGGTTTCGTAGATTTTTAGGAGCCTTCTGAGTCCACGATCTGAGATCAAGGCTCATATCAGGTCAATGGCGAGTCCTCTACTTTTGTTGGGGCTAGGGTTCGAAGGAGACACCTTCTGAAGGAGGACCCATCCTCTGAATCTGATGAATCATTGGGGAGTCTGCAGGATACATGACATACTCTGACTCCTGTCAGCTCTTCCCCTGCTCCTCCTATATTAAAGATTAGTCCTTATTCTACGATCAAGGGGGAGCATCTGAGAGCGCTTAGACAGCAGTACTCCCTGACCTCTGACATGATTCTCAGGGCTCCGAGATATGATGAGTGTGGATACAAAATCCAACACTTAGAATTTATATGAATTCGTGGAAGAATAAGGCTCTCAGAGCTGAATCCCGTTAGGATTAAGAAACGAACTATGAGGTTTCGTATTAACTGATGAAAAGATTACAAGATGTGAACGAGGAAAGGTACAATTACAATAAATCGATGTAGAAACTTTATGAGTTGTTCTATGCTAAAAATTGGACCCGGACTCGAGNGAGAGAGAGAGAGAGAGAGAGAGAGAGAGAGAGAGAGAGAGAGAGAGAGAGAGAGTCATCCTTGCTCATGACTCTCCTTTTATATAATCCTAGCCTTCGCAAGCTTCCCAACTTTCTCCGAGATCCCCTCCGGATTTTGTGGAGTTGTTGACCTTGACATCACTCACGCTTCCTCTGAAATCGCCAACAATCTTGACCAAGCTATAGGTCTTGTTACGATCCTTCTTGGATGTTCGTGTGAACCTAGGCCTCCTCTCCTAATGGGATTTGAATCCCTAGTTGAAGGCTCGGATCCCATATATCTTTTTCAATGGTCACACCGAAAGCTGGTCACCTACGTACGCAGAATGCTGTTTTCTGCAAACTGGATATCTTCCTACTCACCTAGGCCTAAGAGGCCTTGCTAATTGATTGCCGGATCCAGCACCAACAATTGCCCCCAAGCTTCTGAGCTGGGACTTCGAGGCCCAAGAAGTGGAAACCAACACTTCTGATCCCACCTCCATTTAATTCTGATAACCAAAAATCTCTTTTGCAAATCTAAGCTTGATTTGAAATCAAGGGCCGAGATTTGCCAATCACGATCCGACGGTTGCGTTTCGAAAGAAGTTGAGGAGACCTTCCTTGGGACTCGCCTTTGGTGACGTTATATAAAGGTAGCCAATTAACCTATCTACACCATTATCTCATGTCTCCAGTCCATGATCTCCAAGGTAATCGATTGCTCTTTCCCTCTTTATTATTTATTTTCTTCTTATAATCCCACAATCGTAAACAGAGAAAGTTCCTATTTCTCTCTCTTTAGCGATTAGGTTTTCTTATATCTTTTCCAATCCTTTTGCCAATCTTTCCTTTATTCTGGCTCCAATGGGTCACGATAACGTCGGCGGTGCTAAGAAACAAAAAAAGGATGGGAAGTCTAAACGACAACAGCAAGGGATGATCGAAAAGGCTGCCGCTGTCGCCGTGAAAACAGAGATGTTGGCTCAATCTCTGATCTCAAAAGCTGGAGGCTCCTCTTTTGGTCCTCATCAAGCCTCCTCTTTGTCTGCCTAGGACGTGTTGAACGTGATGGCTCAAGCTCAGGCTCACAAAGAGTTAGCTAGAACTTGTTCAACTAATTAAACCCGCGAAGACGCCCCCGAACGGTGTTTCTGCATGCACGAGCATTACATCTCAAAATGCCACTTACGATTTCCTCTTCCTGACTTGCTTTTAGATATGTTAGATAACTTCCGTCTATCTCTTCCTCAACACTGCCCTTCTGTCATTAGGGTTATCTTAGGGTCGATAGTTAGAGCTAAGGAGACAGGTTTTATTTTCGGAATCCGAGAGCTTTTGTCGCTCTTTATGCTGAAGGAGAGTCCTCCGACTAAAAGGGCCGGAGGGACCTACTACTTGCCGGCCAGACCTGGCCGGTCAATTTTTAATTTTTCTATCAACGACGAGAATTGGAGAAGGAAATTTTCTTTGTGAAAATTGATCCTTCTACCGTTCCTGGAAATCGTGTCCTACGCACCTCTTGGGGTCGAGTTGATGGTTAGGGGATCGAAATCCACGTTCCTGTACTTTGATTTGAGCATTTGATTTAAGAGACTGACGTTTGTTTTATCGTTTTGCAGGTCCCTCTGATTTCTCCCTGCTTGATACATCGGTAGCTAGATCCTTGGTTAGGGAGTTAAGAGAGACATCGACCAAGTGGTCTGACTTCCCAGCTAGTCGGATCAACAGAGCTAGATTCCCAGATCAGTTCCAGGCTTCGTTTCCCACTCCTATTTCATACCTCTTAAATGGCTCATAGTTTTGCTATGATTTCGTATGATCTTTTTGATATTTTGGCTTTGCTTGTATTTTTCTTAGAGTCGGACGAGAAGGCTCTTATGGACGAATCAACTGACGCTAGTACATCTGAAACCGTTCCCAAAATGCCAATCCAAAAATCATTCCGTAACAAATCTAAGTTAAATTCTACCACCGGCAGCGCTTGAGACAAGGTTTCAGCAGTCTCCTTCAGGCAGTCAATCAAGGAAGTCCTCGATGATGGCTCTTCCAGACTTCCCCTGGTTGCTATTCCTCTTTCATTGGTGAAAGAGGTCTCCAAAGCTACAGAGAAATTTAGGGAGGAGTCTAAGGCTGCTAATTTTGAAACAAAAGGTAAAGAGGTGATCGCGGCTACTGGCGAGGCTTCTAAGAGACGTGCCCCCAGCCCTATAGAATCGAAGGATGGTTAGGTGCCTGATTATTCCCCAAAGAGAGCCCGTACTGTGTCCAACGAGAGGAATTCACGACCTGGCTCGTCTAGAAGTAGCCAAGGCTCATGGTACTCTGCCCATTCAGGGCCTAAATCGATTCTAGATAATGCTGGGGAACTAGCAACGCTGATGCGTCACTTGAAACAGATTGGATATGCTTTCCCTACTATCTCCCAGCTATCAAATTAAGACGGGTACCTGGATGTTGCTTACTGCTTCGGTCAAGTACAACTTTTGTTATGACTTTTCTTTTACTGTCATTCTCATTATTCATTATTTTTAACTTTGCATTTCGCATTTAAATGCAGCTAGCCATTGCTTTGAATAAAGCATTTTTGGGCCATGAGAACCAGATGAAATGTTTTCCTGATGCGAGAGGGCTTCAGGATGTGAAGGAAGCTTTTCAGGAAGCTAAAAACTAGTTGGACCGTTCAAGGCTGCTATCTCAGAAACTCGAGGCTCAGGTCGAGGAGTTAAGGTCCCAATTGCAGATCTCTTGTGGGAAGGTTAATGATCTCAAGGTCGAGGTTGATGTTAAGGGAAAAAGAGCTTCCTTTTTGGAGAGCTCTAAGAAGACTCTAGAGGCTCAGGTGGAAGATTTGATGTCGATGAATAGCGAGATGACTAAAAATAAGGCTGTTGAAATCTGTCTGGCTGTTAGACGTGGGAAGAAGGAAATCGTGGGAGCCTACGAGAAGGTGTTGATGATGGTGAAGAAAAAAGTCGAAAAGAAGAAATAGGAGTGCTCCCTCCAGATCCCTGTTCAGGAGATCCAGGCTAACATGGAGCTCTTGGAATATCTGATTTCTCAGGAGATTACAAATGTTGAGGAGGAGCATGACAAGCTAGCAGCTCTCTTCCTGGAGGCTAAGGAAAAGTATGAGAAAGCTCAAGTGTCAGACTTCACCGTCAGTAAACTACCACTCCCTCAGATATCCGAGACCTCGGAGGCTGGCGCAGCCCCTGTCATGAGGACCACCAACCATTTCAGATTGGGTGAGCACGCCTCCAATACAAGTCTCGTTGACGCGGGTAAAGTTCGTGATCAGGTATCCAAGGAGGCTGAGGATAGGATGGACGAAGCCTGAGGAAGTCGGAAGGCTTTTTCTCCCCCTTTGTTTTTCTTAAGTTCATTTTGATACTTAGAGCCTAGGGAAATTTTTAAACCCTTTTTCTTTTTGGTTCTTAGTACTCGTTGCCTGGGGGAGGCTTTTAAACCCATTTCGGTTTTCTTGCACTGGTAGCCTGGAGAGGCTTTTAAACTTTTTAGGTGAGGCAGTTAGGTATCTCTTTTAAATGCTAAGTGCTTTTCGGCTTTTTCCATCTTTCATTTTTTTGGATATCACGAAGGCTTTATTTTGAACTTAGAGCATCTAATGAATAGACTTTTAAGTCTGATGGATCGATTTGGGGCCAAATTCCCTTGATCATATGGTGCCCCAAAGCCTCTGGGTACTGAGCGCAAGCTTCGAAATGTAACTATCAGGATACATGGTCAATTTTCTGAGCTTTCGGGGAATCTGGTCTCCAGGGACCTTGACCAGCCGTCGTCGAGGCTCAGGTCGCCAGAACCGATGTGCAGGAATGTCGGAGAGTTTGGTTCGAACTCTGATCCAGGCTCCTAGGGGCTGAGTTTCAGTATAAGACTAATAAGTCTTACGCAAATATTCTGGTTTCTGAGAACTTGATTGGATGATAAGGTTTTCAGAATCCATTAGGCTTCTGGGAACCTGGTTTTGATGATAGGGTTTTAGGACCTTTTGGGTTTCTAGGAACCCGATTTTGATGATAGGATTTTAAGACCTTTTAGGTTTCTAGGAACTTGATTTTGATGATAGGATTTTAAGACCTTTTAGGTTTCTAGGAACCCGATTTTGATGATAAGATTTTAAGACCTTTTAGGTTTCTAGGAACCCGATTTTGATGATAGGATTTTAAGACCTTTTAGGTTTCTAGGAACCTAATTTTGATGATAGCATTTTAAGACCTTTTAGGTTTCTAGGAACCCGATTTTGATGATAGCATTTTAAGACCTTTTAGGTTTCTAGGTACCCGATTTTGATGATAGGATTTTAAGACCTTTTAGGTTTGTAGGAACCCGATTTTGATGATGGGATTTTAAGACCTTTTAGGTTTCTAGGAACCTAATTTTGATGATAGCATTTTAAGACCTTTTAGGTTTCTAGGAACTAGATTTTGATGATAGGATTTTAAGACTTTTTAGGTTTCTAGGAACCCGATTTTGATGATAGGATTTTAAGACCTTTTAGGTTTCTAGGAACACGATTTTGATGATAGGATTTTAAGACCTTTTAGGTTTATAGGAACCTGATTTTGATGATAAGACTTGTTGAGAAATAATGCGCAAAGAGATATTTTATTAATTCTTCAGAATTGAATATATTAAAACATAAATGCTTGTTCTTAGATCTGGTGTGGTCTAAGACATGTTTATCAGGCGTCTGATGATCAGAACTTGTGGCTTTTGGAACGATCATCCAGATACCTGGAGTCGCTTCAATAGAATATGGTGTTTTTCGATATGATGGGGGTTGCACTCATTACGAGAGTCGCCTACGTATCCTACCAAGGGATCAAGCCTAACGTAGTTCAGTTGTTTTGATAGTACCTAGTGATAATACTTCTTGAGGTTCATGGCGTTCCATGATCGTATTTCTGGTACCCCAGTTCGTACCTTTACGAGCTTGAAGACTCCGGGTCGTACCATGTGAATGATCCGGTATGGCTCTTCCCATTTGGTACCCAACTTCCTAGCGCCTCGCTCTTTGGTGTTGTCGAAAACTTTTCGCAGGACAAGGTCCCCCACAACGAGTTTCCGAGGCTTTACTTTGGAGTTGTAATGTCGGGCCATTGCCTACTGATAGTTTTGTATACGAATCATTGCCTGATCTCGACGTTCTTCGATAAGGTCCAGGTTATCGAACAACAGCTGGTCCTTGAGCTCGGGGTTGGAAGTACAAAGGCTCAGCGGAGACTTCCAACTGAGATTTCGGCTGGTACTACAGCCTCCATCCCATAAGCTAGAGAGAAAGGGGTCTCGTTTGTAGCTCTTCTTGGGGTACTGCGACACGCCCATAAGACCTCAGGAAACTTGTCTGACCAAGACTTTTTGTTAGTGCCTAAGCGTCTTTTAAGGTTTGCTAGTATTGATTTATTAGCAGCTTCAGCCTGTTCATTTTCCTTGAGGGTATCGAGGTGTGGACGTAGTTAGGCGTATGTTCCATTTGTCGAAAAAGGCAATGAAATCGTCGGATATAAATTGAGATTCGTTATCTGTTACGATTTCATAGGGGACTCCATGGCGGCATATGATGTCTCTCCACACGAATCTTTTGACTTCAAATTTGGTTACTTGTTGGAGAGCCTCATCTTCTATACATTTGGTGAAGTAATCGGTTAGGACTAACAAAAAGAGCAGTTTCTGTTGTCCTTTTCCCTGACGCGACCAATGGTCCAACGACATCCATAGACCACCGCATAAAGAGGTAGTGTGCATATATTGAGGATAGCTTTTCGGTTGGGTGGTAAATGATCAGGGCGTGCCTTTGGCTTTTGTCGCATTGAGATGAGTATGTCTCGCAGTCTGCGATTATGGTGGGCCAAAAGTAACCTTGTCTTTTGATTCGGACAGCCAAGGTCTGGCCACCGGAATGGTTTCCGCATGATCCCTCATGTATCTCTTTCATGAGTTTAATGGCATCGGGGCCATGAACGCATTTTAGGTATGGTCCTGACATGCTTCGTTTATAGAGATTGAAGTCAATTATGTAATACCTTGCGCTTAAAGGTTTGAGCTTTCGAGCCTCCCATCTATTGGGGGGGGGGCTATACCCTCCCAAATGTATTGCATAATGGGAATTCTCCAATCTTCTGTTCCAAGTACTTTGTCCTGAAGAGATTCATGAGGTTCCTATTCTGGCTCGTTTCCAGGCTTCGTGTCACCATCTAGAATTTCGTGAGCCTAGGTCGTGCCCCCGGGGGTATTTTCAGAACTGGGCTCTGAGGAGTCTAGGGTCTCTGTAATACCTTCTAGGCTTGCTCTAGTAATTGGAACCTGGATCGCCCCCATGAGGTATGCTTTTTAAAGTTGCGGGTTTTGGTTTTTGGGAACCAAAATGTTGTAAGAACTTGGGTAGGAGGGTCATCCTAGATAGTTGTGGCTGCTACTATCTCAGGATAGCTAGCTTCCTGTTGTTCTTTCGTTTCGTCATTGATTTCAGCTTTGGTACCTATATCGATGCTGGGTTTTTCTATACCTTCGACTGGTATGATGCGTTTGATGAGGGGATCAGATGTAGAGGCTAAAGCTGCTAAGCCGTCGGGGGAGGAATTTTCTCCGCGAGGGATCCTCGTCAGTTCGAATTTGTCGAGCTGTTTGGTGAGGTTACAGACGACCTCGAGGTATGCCTCCATTCTCTCGTCCCTCGTCTCCTATTCCCTTGAAATTTACTCGTCACTAGCTGGGAATAGCTGAATGCGTTGAGCTCTCGGATCCCGAGACCTATTGCTAATTTCAAGCCTGCGATTAAAGCTTCGTATTTAGCTTCATTGTTCGAGGCGTTGAAGCTTAGTTTGTAGGATTGTTCTATTACTTTGCCTGCTGAGGAAGTAAGCCTTAAACCGACTCCAGAACCTTGCCTTAAGGATGCTCCATCAACATGGAGAGTCCATTTCGGGGTTATCGAATCATCAGATGTTCGGTGGCTAACTCGATAACGAAGTCTACGAGAACCTGAGCTTTGGCTATTGTTCGAGGTTTATACTCTATGTCATATTCGCTGAGCTCGATTTCCCACTTGGCCAGTCGTCCGGACTAGCTAGGACTGTGTAGGACCGAGCG
The DNA here is from genome assembly GCA_900406275.1 of Anastatica hierochuntica. Classification (NCBI taxonomy): domain Eukaryota; kingdom Viridiplantae; phylum Streptophyta; class Magnoliopsida; order Brassicales; family Brassicaceae; genus Anastatica; species Anastatica hierochuntica. Next base: position 3,579 of record OVAN01008035.1, on the reverse strand, counting down.
TAGCGGTTGTGAAGTCATTACGACGATTCAGTGCGATTGGAAATACGGTCGGAGCTTTCCGGCCGCAGTAACGACAACTAGAGCTAATTTTTCCATGGTAGGATACCTGGTTTCTGCTCTACTAAAATTTTACTAGTGTAATAGACAAGTTTCTACTCGTTTTGTCCCTCTCGTATTAGTATGCCGCTAACTGCGGCAGGTGATACCGAGATATAAAAATACAATGGCTCCTCGACCACTGGTTTCGAGAGTATGGGAGGTTGAGAAAGGTAAGCCTTCAACTGTCTGAAAGCTTCTTCGCATTTCTCATCCCATAAGAACTTCTTGTTATTTTTAAGAAGTTTGTAGAATGGGAGGCATTTTTCGGTATATCTGGAGATGAATCGATTTAAAACGGCGATTCGTCCGGTGAACCATTGTACCTCACGAGTTGTTTTAGGTGATTTCATCTCGAGGAAAGTAGCTATATGTTTTGGATTTGCCTCGATACCTCGTTCTGTTACCAAATAACCAAGGAATTCCCCAGACGGTACCCCGAAGGTGCACTTGGCGGGGTTTAACTTCATATCGTATTTTTTAGGATGTCGAAGCATTCCTTGAGGTGGGACACGTGGTCCTCTGCAATCGATGATTTGACCAACATATCGTCGATGTAAACCTCCATGGTTTTTCCAAGTTGTTGGGCAAACATCTTGTTGATGAGCCTTTGGTAGGTTGCTCCCGCATTCTTTAGACCAAAAGGCATTACTTTATAACATTAAGTCCCTTGTTTTGTTATAAAAGCAGATTTTTCCTGGTCCTCGAGATCCATCATTATTTGATTGTATCCCGAGACTGCATTCATAAAAGATAACAGTTGATGGCAAGCTGTAGCCTCTACTAATCGGTCAATGTGAGGTAACGGGAAGTTGTCCTTTAGACAGGCTTTATTGAGATCGGTGAAGTCGATACATATTCTCCATTTTCCGTTCTTCTTTTTGACTACGACCGGATTGGCAAGCCAGTCGGGGTACTGAACCTCCCTGATTGAGTCTATCGACTTCATCATTAACCTCTTGAGCTTTCTCGAGGCCTAGCTTTCGCCGCTTTTGTTTGATCGGTTTAAAGGAGGGATCAACGTTTAGCTTGTGAGCGGACACGCTTGGGTTGATCCCTTTCATGTCATCGATAGACCATGCGAAGGTTCCGACATTGTTTCTAAGCAACTAAACGAGCTTCCTTTTTATATTTAATGATAGCTCAGAACCGATGTTCACACATCGTTCAGGGTTAGAGTCGTCAATGCAGACTTGTTCGGTGAGGTTCCTAGGTGGGCCCCGGATATTTTGCTGCATTTCCTTCTCCTCCTTTATCTGTAATTTCTACAAGGTGGATTCCTTAACGATTTGGAAGTCTCCCATATAGCATACCCTAGACACTTTTTGGCTACCGTGGATTGTAGCTATCCCGTCAGGTGTCCCGAATTTCACGCATTGGTGTTAAGTGGAAGGTACCGCCCTCATTTTGTGAATCCAAGGTCTCCCTAGGATTGCGTGGAACGGAGCTGGTCGGTCTATGACCACGAAGTTGATCATTTTCATAACTGCGTAAGCCATGACTGGGAGTTTAACGGTTCCCAGCGAGGTAGCGGTCTCACCGAATGTGAGGGATTAAACTCACCTCTTAGATTTTGTGAATAGTGTTTAGGTTTAGGGAGAGACAATGTGGGTTGAATCCCGTAAGAACTTGTTGAATGAATGCTTACTTTTATTGAGGTTGATAAATGATACAATGAATACAAAAGAGGTTTAGAATCACAAATGGTAAAAGAAAGAAGAATTTGATTATCCTTATGAATCACTTGTTGAATACAATGGTAATCGAAAAAGTAGCTAAGTATCTCTAGGTCGATCCCAGTTGAAGAAGAAGTTCTTGTTCGCCTCCTCCTTCCCTTAAATAGCTCTTTCTCCGTTATAATGTTGTTGCAACAGTTCCTTGATCTCTTCCTTGATTTCCGGAGTGCTTAACAACTTATTTGACTGAGTCTATGACCTTTTCCATTTGTCCAAGACCTGCTGTGCCAACTCCCTGCTCAACGAGACCTGGACCTCTCAATATCCACGGACGTTTGCCAAGCCTGTTTTTATTTTGACACGAGAGCTAACTCTTTATGGATATGATTTAGGCCCATTACGAGCTCAATGTCATCCTTCTTAAGCCTTGCTCACAGTTCGAACTATCCCTTGGATAGTGGGCCATATTTAGGACCAACAGTTGCCCCCAGCTTTCGAGAGGAGGCTCCTCATTTCGGAAGCTTAACCCTAATAGCCGAGACCTTTATCTCTTTGTTGAGATAATGATTGCTGCATATCTTCCTCAAAGATATAAACAATTCAAATCAACGGCTCAGATTCCGTTTCACGGGATCAACGGCTCGGGAAAAAGGAGAAATCGTCCGAGTTTCAAGACACAATTTGATATAAAGTTGCAGCCATTAACTGCAACCCCTTCCATCATCTCCATGTCTCAAACCTGTTCTCGAGGTAACTTCCTTTACTCTCATTTATTTACTTTTTTGTTTGGTTTGCATTGACTTTTCAAGTTTACTTNCATTCACTTTTCAAGTTTACCTTGTTCATCTTCTCTAGTTCTCTGTTAAACCTTAGTTCTTAGAAACCGTTTAGCCTTAGATTTTGACTCCCTCTTTTTTCCCCCGTTTCCTCTCTCCGAAATTTCTTCAACCTCTCTTAATGGATAGACGAAAGGAAGGTTCCAGAGAGACAGCAGCTCCTCTGACTGGTCCCGAAATCATGAAGATAAAACAGGAGATCGGAGAGGAGTTAAGGAGAGAAAAGGAGAAGAAGGCTAAGGACTCGATTGCTCACAGAGTTGCAAATCGATCTAAGAAAGGTGAGGGCTCTAGTGGCAGTACCTCCTTCGGCCCTCACCAGCCCTCCTCCTTGACGGATAAGGAGGTAGTAAACCTCATGGTTCAAGCTGGAGGCTCGAAGGAGCTCGCGAGAGCCTGTTCTCCTGACGAGACCCCTGGTAATGTCCCTGAGGGTTGGTTTTGTCTTCATAAGAAATATATTACCAGGAGTCACCTTAGACTTCCTCTACCTGATTTACTGTTGGATCTCCTCGATCATTATCACCTAGCTCTTCCCCAGCTTTGTCCTTCTGTGATAAGGCTGATTAATGGCTTTATCACGAGGTCCAAGGAAGAGGGAATCGCTCTTGAGCTTCGCGATATGATGAGCCTTTACACGATCAAGGAGAGCACTTCTAGCAAAGGGGGTAGCGGTACCTACTACCTTCCTTGTCATCAGGGCTTAGGTGTTTTCAAGTTCACCAGTAATGATGAGGACTGGAGAAAGAAGTATTTTTTCGTTAGGGCTGACCCTTCTACGATTCCGATGGGTCGGATCCTAAAGAATTCTTGGTCTGACGCTTCGGGTTAGGGTTTTTAGGCAAAGCGCTTACCCTCTTTTGCTGTTTTTACAGCATGCTAATGACTTTATTCTTTTGACAGGTATCGAAGATCCCCCTAAACTTTCTGGAAAATTCACAAGAGCCTTGCTCCGAAGGCTGAAGCAAAGT
>OVAN01008034.1:0-18774 GCA_900406275.1 Anastatica hierochuntica | reverse complement strand
GTTTCTCCAGAACCCTCTTTCTGTCGATCCATTATGGAGTTGAAGAGATTTTAGAAAAGATGGAAAGAGATGGAGAGGAATCGGAATCAAAAACTAACAAGTCTAAGAAACTAAGGTTTCTACAAAATTACAGAGGACTAAAGAAGATGAAAGGAGAAAGTAGTTGCGTAAAAGTTAAATGCTTGGCAAATGAAAAAGTAAAACAAAATAAATAATGTTAGTAGAGGGAAGTTACCTTGAAAACAGAGTTGAGACGTGGAGATGGTGGAGAAGTTTGCGGTTAATGAATGCAACTTTATATCGAATCACGTCTTGAAAATAGGAGATGACTTTTCGTTTTCCTTCTAATCGGAGCCGTAGATCTTACCAGATCTGATCCTGGTCGTAGATTTGAATCGTTGGTATCTGCGAAAGAGATACGCAACAATCATTATCTTAACAAAAGATGCAGGTTACGACAGCTAGGTCTAGCTTTTGATATGGGAAGCCTCCTCTCGAAAGCTGGCGGCAACTGTTGGGCCCAAACCTGGCCCATTACCTGAAGGCAAATTCAAATGATGGATAAGGCTTTGGAGAGATGATGATGAGCTCACAATGGGCCGTAATCAGGTCCATTAGGACTTAGTCCCTCAACGGAAATCAGAGAAAGCCTGGGTAACTTCCGCGAAGCTGAAGAGGTCCAGGTCTCGCCTAAGTAGAAGGCTGGCGAAACAGGTCTCAGATAAAGAAAAGGGGTCATAGACTTGGTCAAAAGAGTTGTTGAGCATTCCGGAAATTCAGGAGGAGATCTTGGAGTGGTTGTTACAACTTTTGAGCATGTGAAGAAGCTATTTAAGAAGAAGAGGAGGCGAGCAAGATGCTTCGTCAACTCAACTTTGACCTAGATACACTTAGCTACCTTTCAATTACTATTGTATTCAACAAATCATTCATAAGTCATAATCATATTCCTCTTCCATTTACCATTTGTGATACTAAACCTCTTTTGCATTCATTGTTTTGACTATAATCATCAATACAAATAGCTTTCATTCGACTAGTTCTTACGGAACTCAACCCACGAGATCTCTTCCTAATCTAAACCTATCAACAAAATCTAAGAGGTGAGTTTAATCCCTCACAGAAATCATTTGGAAAAATAAAACATTTCTAGTAAATTAATTGTAACACCCCGGTTCACCTGGCAAAGGTCCCTCACGGATCTGTTATCTTTCCCTATCTAACTCAACTTCACAATAAATCTCCCAGAGCATTTCTAATGTAAATCTTATTCCATCACATAAATAATCCAACTTATTGCTAGGCAGAGCTCCATATGTGAACATAGTCTTCGCACCCACAGAAAAGAAAAGGAAAAAAAGTCTAAAAGATAATAAACCAAGTCAAAACATGGAAACCAATTTAAAGAAAACCCGGTCCCAAAAACAAACAACACCATTCCATCATCATCCGTCCAGCTGCTCGTCATACTCACCCGCAGGGACAAAAAGGAGGGGGAGGGGCAAGGGAAAAGAGAGAGTGAGTGACAGGGGAATCACCCAGTGAGACATGGAATTGCTAGACACGCAACACCGCGGAACGAACTTAACATGCATTCACAGATAACATAGAGTTAACACCAAAGAGACACCTATTGTGTCACAACACACATGACATACAAAGATGTCCCAGACCAATCCCCAGATTTTCTCCAAATCGCTTTAACCTGCCAACAACCACCAAAGTGACCGGCTATCTCACTCTCCAACTCCCTGGTTTGTGTGGACTCAGGACTTTCTTTCACTTCTCCGGGGGGCGAATTCATTCCCATCATCACATTTCCAAACTCAGATCATCACAACCTAAACACTAATTCAATTTCCTAGACCTACATTTCAATCATCAATCAGACTGACTCGACTCTTAATCAGGATTAGCAATCAAGACGCCTTAACCCTATGCTAGCAATGAAAACATCCGAAGGCAATTCTATGGAGGGATAGCTACGGGAATAACACCTCACCTTGACAAAATGCAGATGCGGAGACTTGACGCGGATGACTTCCGGAACAGCTACTGAACTTCTGGACCTAAACCAAAAAGGAATTCAAATTAGACCTTAATTTGAAACCTGCCTAAAAAGGAAACTTTCCATTTATTGAAACCTGCTATAAATGGAAACTTTCTAAAAATAGAAATTTTCTGAATCAGGAAACCTGCCCAAAATAGAAACTTTCTATAAACAGAAACCTTCCAAATTGGGAACTTGCCAAAAACGGAAAGTTTCCATAAATGGAAACTCCTAAAACTGAGCACGGGAAAACTACGGAAACGATCTAAATCCTACGAAAACGACTACGGAACGCGGAAAAGGAAAAACGGGAATACGCGGAAAAGAGCGAATCGGAAACGCGGAAACCTCACCTCGCGATTTACCATCGGCGACGATAACGCGGAGGTAGGCTTGCGGCTTCAACGACAGGGCGGCTAGGAGCGGCGACTAGGAGCGGCGGTTCACGACGATCGGCGGAGAGACGGCGCGATTGGAGGCGACGATGACTCATGAAGGTTCGTCCGCTCGGCTAGTGGCTCGGGGGCTCGGGTACGGAGAGCGACGGCAGCGTGATTTCAGTGACGGGAAAAGGTGGCGGCTCATGGTTTAGCTCGAGTCTCGGGATTTTGCGGGATTCGGGCAGAGCTTCGCTACAGAATTCGTGATGATGCCTTTCTTAAGGTAACAACTCCTTTAAATAGGAGGAGGAGGGTTGACCTAGGGTTTCTGCGACTCGGGTTAGCCAACCGGTTTGGTCAACACGATTTCGCTCCGATTCCGGGTCGGGGTCATTACGGGAGTTTTCATTTATTTTATAAGAAAGAGAAGACAAAAGAATACTAAGGGGAAAAATCTTGTGGATCATGTATAAGATCTAAAGTTGTGTGAGGCTAGATAAACAATTTAAAGAGTGTCTTAAACTTGTTAATACAATGTTTAAAGAGATACTTGTAAGTTCAATTAAAAGAGTTCTAGCAGATACATAATTAGTCGTAGAGAGACATGATGCACTTTTTCATACAGTTCCCAACATAGCTCTTGCATTTACATTTTTTTTGGTAAATCATATCAAGACTTTTATTACTGTTTTTGTTTTTGACAGAAGATACAGAGATTACAAGTAGCGGAAAAGAAATAAAAATCTAAGACAACATCAAAATACAAACGAAAAACGCTAGTAGGAACAAGACTAAAAATCGGAAGCAAATAATTGACAGTAAATAAAAGACTAGACGATGGAGGAATGACATGTCCGTTGGTCAGCCGTTCCGCACAAGAGGGAGGGGACAAAGTTATTGTATGAGTGCCGAGCTAGAGAGAAATGGGCTTGCAACTAGCTCGTCCCCAAAAGATTCACCGAGAACTCACACTTACCTGCAAAACAAACCAAACTCAAGCAAAAACTTGATTACCACTCCTTTACTCCATGCCTTCTGCCACTGCAACGCAAATACAACCTCAACTCGTCTAGATCGCCACTGCTCTTATTTGGAAAAGGAAGCAACCTGGTGGTGACACACTCCTGGGCTTTCACAAGAGAAGAGAGAGACCCTAAGCTCCTGGGATGCTTCGAGATCTCATATATGCCACCACCATAGACCAGTTAGCTCCGGTTGACTAGGTCGGGGCCCGCTGCCTACGCACGTCTATCTGCAATCAAGAATCGATTACAAAATCTTCCCCGAGCCAAGAAAACAACCCTCCTTAGCTCTGCCACAACAGCGACCAAACACCACTCCACGAGGAAGGGACAACAAGAACGAGTCACCACCGGGAACCACCGAGGAAACACTTTCCGAAAAGGGCCAGAGGGATTGACAACTTGAGGGAAAATACTCTAATCCTAGCCTTAGAAACCCTTTACCCGACAGATCCTCTCTCTGGTGGCCTTAACCCAGATTGGATCGAAGAAAAATGAGGCTACGGAGGAGGAGTCATGAGTGGAGCCGCCAACAACCTCCAGATTTGGCAAAATCTACCATACCAACTCCGGAATCTCTCTGCCTCAAGACACAACCAACGACCTCACCGACCATCTAGCAACTCTTCCACGGCGAAGAGAGCACCACAACGCCGAGTATCTTGGCCGCGACAAATAAAGTGAAGAGAGAGAAGAGAGCAGAGGAGAGGAGAGACACCGTGGACGATGGCGGCGAATGAAGAGATACGAGAAAGAAAGAGTCTGAGGGGAGAGCTTTTTTTTTCTTTAATCCGTCCCCAAAGCTTAATGTTTTATCTTGCTTTTACAATGGATAACATAAATTAGCTGATTTTACTAATGGGGTTTATAATACTCCATAGTGGGGTATATCAATATTGGGCCTCGACAAAACCCATTATATCATGTGTAAATATGTATGTGTACCTTGAGCTTGAGCTCTTGACTTTAAACGTGTTCATCGTTTGATTCTATGCTTCTTCTTTTTTCTCGTATGTTTTTTCTCGAGTAAATAGTTTTAGTCTCGCTGTTTGCAATATTATCAAAGAATTTCTTCACAATCGTGGTGCTTTGTTCGCTTCGTTCTTTTCTACATCATGGGGGATATTGTCGGGTCTGGTTTTGGAAAAGAATATACAATCTTATATGATTATTTAGTTGCATCCTTTCGTTGATCGAGAAAATCATATTTATACGGTTCTTAAAAAGATGGACCAAATTAATGTGCAGTTGTCTAGAGCGAAAAAAAATTTTAGATTCATCGAAAGAACATTAGCTAAGCCTATTGCTGGTGATAAAACCTACCATTGGTGTCAATATCATCAAGATGTGAGGTATTATTAACTTGATATTGGTTAATTGAATTCTCGGTGTCGTGGAGCGGTTTTGAACTCAAACACAAACTTAAAACTAACCTACTCCCCGAATGTTATGTCTTTATGTTATAGAATCCTAGAAACTAACATTCGTTGAATTTTAGATACTAAACATCATTCTAAACCTGTTTGATATGTTCACAAATCACATAAACATCAATTCTCATTGGCTTAAGATAATTTGCTCATCTAATATTCATTCAGGCATTTTATCAAACACTTCCAGTGCGTTAAACAACCTAAGTTCATAAACTATTATGGATATTTTTGGGGTTTGATAGGCACTACGGAAGCAAAGAGACAATGTGAATACGTGATGATGAATGAGTTTGGGTAAGAAGTCGAAGCAAAAGAGGCTATGTTGTCGTTGGTGTCAAGGAATCGATCAGAAAGGAATGGAAAGAACAAGTATTATTATTAGCCTCTTAGTGTAGGGTTTTTCGGATCCTTCACCATAACCCCTAAACTTTTTATATATACATGAAAGCTAGTCTTCATCCCTTTAGGATTATGAGATATCATAATTATCGACAAACTACATGATTATCTATTTATTTAAATGAGAAGATAAGTATCGGGTGAGAGTCGGCTAGCCTCTGAATTTCAGCATCCTTATGGCGTCTGGCTTCCTTCTCCTTGGCATTCCTCTGCCTTACAGCTCAACTGTCCTACTCTATTCAAGCCAAGCGGAATTCCCAAGGGTCAAATTACTCCCAACAGTTTGACCATATTGCGCAGGTGTGACCCTAACGTGGGGAATAACATATTTCCCCGGTTGCTTAGGCAAGAAGTCTTATGTCGCTTGGTTACTCAAGGATGCAAGAGTATGTCACTTAAAACCCTTTTAGTGTTACGGGTGATTTTGGTCGTTCTTTGTAAGCACTATGGATGCTGGACGTCGATGAATGTTAAGTGTATATGGTTCGAAGGTGTCCTAAGCTCTTTAGATCAATAATGATGAAAAGATGTGTCGTATTGAATTCTTTAGCCTAGGGTTTCGTGTGTCCACTCTTAACCCTTAATCTTTATATTTATACATGGACTTCATGATTATCCGTCCAAGAATCGGATATACCATGATTATCTAAATAATATATGTATCTTTTTCTACAGAATATACATCATTATCTGCTAATTTTAACAGTAAAAATACGTCTGAGTCGGTGGTCAGTTGGTTTCCAGCTATGCAACGTCGTCTGGCTTCCTTCTTCTGAGCATTCCCCTACCATGAGATCCTACTGTTGTACTCCATCTAAGTGTGGGGGAATTCCCATGACCTAAATTACTCCCAACCTTTGGTATATGCCTTCTTACAGCCGGAGTGTCGCTAAAGCTGGACGCGATTACCGCAGGACATTCCCGCTTCCCCTTGATGTCTTGCTTCTGGCTGCGGGACTTTCGAATTTCAAACTTATGAATTGATGGAAAAAGTCTCAGGAACTGTTGTTTGCTGAGCAGAGATCTTGGCCGTTGGTTGAGATTTCGCATAGATCTTGAAGAGAAACTGGGAGGAGTTGCTATGAGATTCACGCTATCAAATCATTACGCGCGTGTACTCGGTCTTGTTTCCTTCTCTCCTCAACGCCTTAATTAATTTCCTTCTTCATTCTTTTCTTTTTCTTCATTTTCTTTCCTTTTCTTGCGAAATCTTCTTCCTTTCGGATTCCCCATTCGAGATTCTCCAAGTCACGATTCAATGTTATAACTCCTCACCTCTTCTTCTCTTTATTTCTTCTAGGTTAGGACTTAGAGGGTACTTCTAGAGTTTAGGGTTCATTTAGCTTCTAGGTTTCTTGCTCCCCTGAACCCTGGATAAGAAATCGAGACCTTCTCAGGTCAATAATATCGAACTCCATTGAATAGTTTTTCCTTTAAGTTTCGTCGTCCGTGGGTGCCATAGTCAGAAGAAGGCACTTGATCAGGATGAGTCCTTCCACAGGTGTGGAAGGGTCTTTAGAGCTTGTAGAGACCCAAGATATCGACCTGAGGCCTCTTCATATTGGTACAGGCTCTGTTCTTCGGAAGGTGGGCCCTCTCTTTTCCATTAAACCCAAGCATCTCAAGGCTTGGCGACAACATTATTCTCTTGGAGAAGAGGTAAGACTAAGAGTAGCCAAGATGGATGAGAGGGCTTTTGAGGGTCCTGGAGATGAGATCACGATATACAAAGGTTATTTCGAGGTTGGAATGCTAGCCCTGGTGATGAAAGTCTCAATGCATTTCGGCATTTGCCCTTCTCAGCTGAACCCGCCTTCCTGAACTTGGGCATCAATGAAATCTTCTATGCCTATTATTTCTCTCCCGTCTCCCTTGGTGAAGGTAGATACTACTTTCGCCCAAGGGCATATGCTTCTATAGTTAAGGAGCTTGAAAAGAGTGAGAGAAAAGGAGCTACCTTTACCAAGAAGTGGGCACATAAATTCACCTTTTTTGAAAGTGGGATTCACACCTCGCTTTTCTACCCTCTGGAAATTTTCTGTTAGGTTTAGTATGTTCTTTCTGTTTCAAGACTTCTGGCCTAGACGCTTATTTTGTTGTCTTATGCCTTCTGCAGAAGTGTCGGCGAGAAACCAGAAGAAGGCCAGGAAGGAGTGGAAGAGGCTTTGGAGATCCTAGTTGAGGAAAGGAGCATCTAGTTCTTACTAAGCAAAGAAGCATTAAGGCAGAGTAGCATCATAGGTTATTTTCTACTTGTTGCCTCCTGACTCATGTTGAATCATACATTTCGCTAATTCCTTATTGTTTTGCAGGAAATATGGCAGGGTCTTGATCAAAGGCGTTGGAAGACTGCAAGAGGGCTCACGTGGCCAGGAAGGCTAAGCTGGAATCAGGGGCAAGACTCCAGGCAAATTGGAGATTCCTGAGTCTCCTTGAAGTGGAACCAAGAGGAAGAAAGAAGTCAAGAAAGCCACGACATCTTCCAAGAAGCAGAAGGGCATCTCCACGAGGCTCTCCTCCTCCTCTTCCGACGATCTTGATGGCGCTTTGGAGAATCTGCAAGGATCCGTCTTTCCCTCAATCTCCGTCAGCTATCCCAACTCCGACACGGTGGAATTTCTTGCTCATGCCTAGAAGGAGATGATAAAGGTAATCGGCTTGCCCTTAGCATCTGCTTGCTCCTTTCTGCTTTTTATTGAGTCCATTCCCTCTTTTGCATGACTTTAGCTTGCTGCCTTTCTCCATCATGCCGAAGACCTGATTTCCTATGAAGTGGCTTCTACCGGGAAAGATATGGTGGAAGAATGCCTCCTCAAACTAAAAAGGAGAAGGATAGGACTTGTGGTATGGAGAAAGAGGTGAGGGAGCTGAAGAATCTGACCCGTGGATTGGAGTCTCAGAAACAGAAGGCAGAGGAGAAGGTCCTCAAGATGACAGAGGGAAAGCTACTTATGGAGTAGGAGATTGTCGAACTGAAAGTGAAGGTGGCAGCCTTTAACTAGGAGAAGACCATGGCACTCAGTGTTGCCAAGATCATCAACCGCTGGGAGATGGCCCGAGAAAGGCCCAAGGGAGACACGAATTCCGGGAATTTGGCAGAGGAGTTTGAGAATTATAAGGTAGTGGTGACAGCGGAGGCAGATGAACAAGGCCTCCTAGTCCCCTCTTTCGAGGATGAACACGAAATTCCTCCTGCCAAGGACATCGAAACCCCCATGGACTCGGATGCCAACGTGGAGAAGTTGTCTTCCGCATATCCTTCTGCCACCTAGCCCTCTTCTCATGAACTCTTCCTCTTCAGGGATTTAATCTCTTTTTGTTGTTGATGATCTACCCCTATGTGGGCAAAGTTCTACCCCTTGTGGGCTTTGTTAAGACTTTTTATGGCCTTTGAGGCCATGACTTTAATGTTCCCTTCAAGGCTCATAAACTTGTACTTTGGCCATTCGTGGCCCTTTTATGAATTTTTTTATGTTTCTCTAATCCTCTTTTCGCCATCTGCTTAGATAAGCGACTTTCTAGGATTTAGAGATAACATTTTTTGTATTTTTTATATTTTTTTGGCCAAAATCATCTAGCCTTTGACTTTTAGCCTCTATCCTTTTTTCTTCGAGAATAGTCGTTTAGCATTTTGATTTTGCAAATCTTCTGCCTTTCGGCATCTTGACTGTAGTGTCTCGGCCTTTGGCTTCTAACTGTATTTTCAAAGGATTTCAAGTTCTGGGGTTGGAGTATACCAATTTCCCCTCTTTTTCTTTTTGACCCTACTCCTTGTCCTTGGACAATACTCGAGGTTTTGTTTTCATTCTACCCCCACTTAGGTTGCCACTATCAAAGATCTGATGCTTTCTACTTCTAGCGGTAAAGCCACTATCAGTCTTATTGATTTCGCTGGCATGGATCTTTCCCGCAGAGAGATACACTGCCAGACTTTTCTGCTTCCCACGTGTGGGTAAGCAGTTTGTAAATGATGCTCCATGCTCAGGCCATAGCACTTTTTCTTTTATTATGACCTGGTAAGAAAGGGTAAGCAATTTTGCTTCCTACTCAACAATCGGCGCCCTGGTGGCCCACTGTTTGGTGAGAAAGAGTAAGCAATTTCTACTATTGCTTTCGTTTGGGCGTTTTCCCCCTTGTTTCGGCAGAGTTATAAGCTTTTTTCTTTACTTCCATAAGGGTATGTTGCTTATACTACTCTTGCAGTGAGAAATAGTCATTGAATTTATTTGCTCCTTGTTTTACTGATTTTCCTTGTAAGAAAACAACGATTTTATTGATAAAGAACCCTCCGTACACGCAGCAGGGTTACAATTAAAAATATGTAAACGAAAATTTAAAAACCAAGGCCATAAGACGTATTTGATGTTAGGTCGTCTAGGCCAGAAGAATTTTTTAGAACAAAGAAGATTTTAGCTGTAACGCGTTCCTACTTTAGACTATATGTTTCCGTACCTATCTTATAACTTGTATGCTCCTAACCCTTTCACTTCTATGATCAAGTGTGGCCCCTCCCAGATAGGCGCGAGTTTGCCTGCGACTTTATCTTTGGTATTGTTGAAAACTCGGTGTAATACCCATTCGCCTTGCCGAAACATTCGGGTTCGCACCATTTTGTTGTAGCTATATGCTACTTCATGCTGGTGTTACGAGTTTTTGAATCTTGCGGCTTTCATTTTTCGTCTAGGAGGTTCAGAGATAAAGCCATTAGCTCTTCATTCTCTCTTGGAGTTAGAAGTTTTGTACTGGCTGTAGGGATGCTGACTTCGGCAGGGGACACTGCCTCCGACCTGTAGAATAAAGAGAATAGTTTTTCCTCTATTATCGTCTTGATGATGGTTCGATAGGCCCATAACGTGGCTAGGAACCCAATTCCCTTTGGCTTCGTCTACCCATTTCTTTAAGAGGCTTACCACGGTTTTGTTTGTAGATTCAGCCTGTCCATTGGACTGTGGGTGCTTTGGTGTAGTGAAGCTCAACTTTATGCTCTTGTCTTCAAAAAGCTTCTTGAAGTTTTTGCTTGTGAATGGTGGGCCATTATCCGTCACTATTTCTTGAGGTACTCCGTATCGTGTCACCAAATTCTTCCAAAGGAACCTCTTGATTTGAATGTCTATGATCTTGCTAAAGGCTTCTGCCTCTATCCACTTAGAGAAGTAACATGTTACTACAAAGAGGTATTCCAACTGGCTTGGGGCCTTCAACGATGTCCATTTCCAACTTCATGAAGGCCAAGGGGAGCTGACGAACTTGAGATTTTCAGGAGGTAGTTTGGATACTTTCGCGTGCTTTTGGCACTTGTCGCAGTATTTAGCCATCTGGAGGGCATCGTTGGCTATGGTAAGCCAGTAATACATTGCTCTCTTGGCTCTTAGCACTAGAATTTTTTCGCTAGAATGAGATCCGCAATTGCCTTCATGCAATTTCCTAAGGACTAGATCTGCATCTTCTGGCTTTATGCAATTGAGGTAGGGTCCTGAAAATGACCTTCTATAAAGTTTCCTTGGATAAGGTAGTAGCTTGACACTTCCTTTTTGATCTTGTGGCATTCACTTCTTATATTGGGCAGGATATCATCCCTTAGATAAGATATGATAGGGCTCATCCATGTTTCTTCTTCTTTTATGTTAGAGACGTGAAGCCCTTTTGCATCTTCTTCAGCGGACGACCATTGGAGCACAAGCAGGGGTATGATATTTGGCTTTGTGGTTTTTAAAGCCGAGGACAGGTTGGTCAGGGTGTCTGTGTGCGAGTTCTGCTCTCTGGGGATTTGTGAGAGTTTGCATGCCTTTAATGAACTAATAAGCTTCTTGGCTATGGCCAAATACTTGGTCATGATGGCGTCTTTTGCCTGGTAGCCGCCTTGCGTCTTGCTTACGATTAGTTGGGAATATCTGTAAACCCGTAGGTTCTCTATCCATAAATCTTTTGCTAAGCCGAGTCCCGCGATTAAGGCTTCATACTCACTTTCATTGTTGGTGGCCTTAAAGGTGCACCTTACTGCTCTAGATGCTATTTCTCTCCTTGGTGGGACAAGCACGAGGCCCACTCTTGCTCCTCGGATGTTACTTAATCCATCCACGTATGTTACTTGATCCATCCACGTAAAGCACCCATTCTCCTTCAACATTATTTTATTGTTGGATCCCGACTTCTTTTTCTGCTCCAGGGATCATCGATGGGGAGAATTACGCTATGAAGTCAGCCAATACTTGTGATTTGAAAGTTGTTGCAGGGCGGAAGATCTCGTCTTACGCCCCCAATTCGACTGCCCACTTGGCTAGTCTTCCGGACAGTTCTGGCTTGTGGGTTACAAATTTGATGGGGAACAATGTGACTACTACCACAATGTGAGCTTAGAAATGAGGGCGCAATTTCCTAACCGACATGACCAACGCAAGAGCTAGTTTCTCCAGATGACTTTAGTGAGTTTCTGTGTCTAGGAGAGAATTGCTCACGTAGTAGACCAGATGCTTCTTGCTTCCTTCCTCAACGACCAAGACGGCGCTTACGGCATGCTCAGAGACTGCTAGGTAGAAGAGCCGCGGTTCTCCGTCTTGTGGCTTAGAGAGAAGAGGCGGTGTGGTGAGGTACTCTTTGAGCTTGACTAGAGCGTCTTCTGCTCTTTGGTCCCTGATAGATCGGTTTTTCGCCCGAGATAACACTGCAACCGCACAGATGTACGTTGTAGTGGTTCGAGATCAAATCAACAGAGTCCAAAGGTAGCACGAAGAATGTAAAATCAAACAACGGGCTAAAGCTAAAAAGAAGTCTTTAAATATGATGCCAAAATTGAAAATGAAGAGAGCACAAAAAAGCAAGCAGCAAACGACGAGGTTGTAAAACAATCAAAGAAGTGTTGGGCATCGGGTATTCTCAGGGAAACAATTCATTACTGATTCAAATTATAGACTAAGGAAAAGGTTCAGAACCATCTTGAACTCAAATTCTAATCTATAACTGATCTATTTCCATAGCATCAGCGCCCTATGCATTACAAATCTCGAGACTAACTTCCGTTGACACTCGATTTCTAATCATACATTACTTACAGGTTTGATATGTTCACAATTCACTTAAACATCAACTTCCGTTGGCTTAAGAAGAATTGCTCATCTAGGATTCTTTCAGGCATTTAAACAAACACTTTACATGCATTAAATTACCTAAGAACAAAAACTAAGTGATTAGTTCAGTTTCATGCATTACGATCAATCAAAGATGAAGATCCATTAGATTATATCCCTAATCATGTGATTCTCTATCAACAACTCATGAATCCCTATGTGAGAATCGCTAAACCCAACGAACAGACTACTCGCTTTAAATCCATCCAAAATGTATTCTTTTCGCACATTCAAGCTCGAATCCTGTAAAAATAACAACGAACACAAATCTGCGCCAAAACAATCCGAATACATACTAAAAACCTTAGATCTCGTGTGAAAACCGTAGTAAAAACCTACTAAAATACTGAAACATCAAATCCCCCACATTTGAATCTTTGCTTGTCCTCAAGTAAAGGAAACGAAAATTAAGCCTGTGGGAAAATAAACTCAAAAACCAATGGAACGCATGCTTTCAGAAAACCTTACTCTGCGCTACTTTCGCTAACCATAAAGAGTCAGAACAGTTAGAACATTCTCCCCAAGAATCGCTGCATAACCTCCCAAGTCCATCCATACTCTAAAATCTGAACCTGCAAGCTAAGCTTCCATGTTAATAACACTCGTATTCTTTCCAGAATAGCATACAATTATCCATACAAACATCAAATGTATAGTACGACAACCCAATCTTTCGCATCAACGTTTCTGTCTTGTAGTACGAAGTTGTTACATTATTACCATTCGGTAAGTACTCAGAGATCGTTTCCGCCAAATCATCCATGCAACTTTCGGGCAAATTATGGTCCACTTTAATATTCATTAACCGAGCCGCCAACGATAACCATGAATGGCCTTCGTGATAACCACCATAAAGTGGTGTATTTGCAGCATCTAACATGTCATAGAATTGTTTTGCCTCATGCGTTGGTTCTTCATGAAAATGATGACCACTTTCATATTCATGATGGTGGTAATCATCAACGTTTGAGCGCCCACGAAATGCATCATTCACCATCTCAGCATTTGCATTTTCTTCACCTAATTCTACTGATTGATTACCGCTATAATAATCTTCATAACCATGACTACTACCTGCCATTCCTCCACCGACCACGTTATAATCTTCACCATGCTTATAGCAAACATAATAGTTTGGCATAAAACCTCTACTATATATATGCTTCAATATTGTTGTCCCCGAAAAAAATTTTGAATTTTGACATTTCATACATGGACAATAGAACTTACGTCCACTGCTTTGTACGATTGACCGGCGACTTACGAAATTGATTAACTGATCCACACCGGCCACAAACTCACTCGATATATTTTGCGTGCGGGGATCATTCCGATTATACATCCAATCCCGAGACGAATTCAACATTTTTTTTTCCGTTTCTCAGAGAAGTTTGAGACGTAATTTTGTTACAAATGGAAGAAGGGTCGTTTGCTTATATAGACAAAATATTTGTAACTATTTTGCTACTGCGGAAATGTAGTCGCAATTTTGCCACTATTTCCCGACTGCTTTTATACAACTTTGCCACCAATCTCAGTCGTCGCTAAATTTTGTTACCCCAACTTTCTTTGTCATTTCCAACGTGTTTTACCAACCAACCTTGTGACTTTTTTGCAACTATAACGTAACATACATATCTAGTTACGAAACAGTCATAAATTTGCGACTATTTTGTCACTTCTTTTGCAACTGCGTGATATGGTCTCAATACAGATGCACTTTTGCGACTATTTGTTGTTTACTCGTTAATTAGTCTCTAATTTGCTATACTTTCCAGACTCTTTGTTATGGTCGTAATTTAACGACTCTTTTACCTCACGAAATTTTTCAGTTGTTATTGTGTCGCTATGTTGACGTAAAATGGTTACTAAACTTTGCAACTACTTATATGGTCGCAGACTACAGTCGCAAAAAGACAGTTTTCTTGTAGTGTCTCGTGCTTTTCTTTGTGGTGGCATGGGTGATTCGCTAACCTCATATCCCCCTGATATGACATTGATTACTCGGTCGTGTTTAGGAGGAGAGCCTGGTGCTTGGCGTTCTGCCGAAGCGTCTTCTTCTTGGCTGCTTAGCATTTCTTTGATCTTGTTGGAGAGGAATTCCCACAGATATCCCTTCTTGATTAGCTCGTTTACTTCTATTCTTAAAGATTGGCAGTCCTATGTCTTCTGACCATGGTCGTTGTGGTAATCAAACCACTTATTAGGGTTTCGATGGTGATTAGGTCACTTCATCTCATGAGGCCATTGGACTTGGTTTCCCTTCTGCTTCAAGAACTCGACTAGTTCAACTTTGATATCGACAAGTTTATATGTCTAGACAGGTGGTAACTCAGAGAACTTGTTGCCCTCTGGCTTGCCAGAGGACTGGGTCCGCTTGTGGCTCCTTTGACTTCATCTTCCCCGATAGGTCTTCGATAGGGTTAATCATCTCTCACAATCTTCTCGGTTCTAAGGACCTGAGATTCTTTCCTAGCGGCCAGATTTTCTTCCCACTTGATCTTCGCCTGGGCCCGATAGAGCACGTCTTCCATCACCTTGCCAATTGGCGCCAAGAACAAGGCATGGCCTTGGAGCCAATTGGTGCCACGACAGAGTGTTTGTCTTGGCGCCGGTTGGCGCTGAGACACAGATAACATTCAGTCGTAGTGCGTTGACTGAACCACGTCCTTTCTAATCGTCATTTCCTTCGAATCTTCACTTGATCGTCTCTCGTTTCGTCTCGATTGGAGTTTCCGTCAAACAGTCATAACGATAGTCGCAAGGATTTGTGCTTTTCGTGGACTTCGTATCGATCGTATAAAACGACGACGGTTAACTTAAACACCGGAAGAGTCTAAACTATACGATCGGCCTTATCGGTCCACGAAAATATCGCCGCTTCTTCTTACGAGAAATGGTTTCCCGCAATAAATCGTAAAGATCACTTAGCCGCGGAACGGCCCGGAAGGGCCCAAACCGTGATAACGGTCCAATTACGATTTTCTGGCGAGAACCGGCCCACTTACAATGACGGTTCGCCAGGGTTTCGCGAAAACGTCAAGTTTCGAGAAGATAAGGGAGGATCTTGAAAAGATATATGCAAATCAGTGAAAAAGGAATATTTCCACAAAAAGATATGCACGAATCGGAGACAAGAAAGGAAACGAGTCAAACCCATGAAGACCTATATAAAGGGTGCGAAAGATGGGACAAAAGGAAGAACTTTTTCGTCACCGCAAAACACTTAGAAAAAACTAGGGTTCTTACTTTGTTTTCGTTAGCGAGCTGCATCTCAACTAGGTTACGAGTCTACGCTATAGTTCTAGCTAATCGTCGCCAACAGTTCTTGTGGCCACGGCTTAACACCGGTTGCGCACACTCAGACCACGAATTCGAATAAGATCCCTTATACTTTTCTTCGTAATCTGTGTGTTTTGATTGTTGTCCACTTTTTGATTCACGATTCTCTTTTCGTGTTCATACGGTTCTTTTTTACGAATCTTGTTACTTTACTGTCGTTTTACATATCTCTCTTCGCAATCTGTTTCGTATTGTCTTTATTTCGTTATTCATCTCAATTTCACCTTACGAATCTTGTTAACCTGAATCTCGCAATCTGTTCGCATACTCGTTTTACTCACGCTTTTTTGTTTGATCTTATCTCGCAGATTAGTTTCGTATTTGTTATCTATTAACTTTCGCAATCACTGCCCGATCTGTTGATTTTTTGCTACAGAGAGTCCGTGAACCACATAACATTGGCAGTGAGAATTTCGGTTCCCACAGTTTGGCGCTAGAAGGAGGGGACACACGCGATTTCTTTCACGCCAGATCACTTTTCGAGCAGGAAACGATATGTCCGAAACAGCAGACGATATTGTTGCCTCCTTCGAAAACAGAGCAACGGCCGATCAGGCCAACCCTCGCAACGCTCTCCTTGTCATCGAACTAACCATCCAGAACATTGACGTCCCAAGGATACTAGTCTATAATGGATGTTCGGCTAACATCATCTTTAAGAAGACTCTCGATAGAATGGGCATCGAACCATCCGGGGTCTCGAAAAATCCGAGTCCGGTAGTGGGCCTGTCAGGAGAAGCAACTATGACCCTCGGCTCGATTAACCTTTCGATGATAGCTAGGGGCGTAGAAAAAATCGTGGAGTTCTTTGTAATAGATCGCCCAACTTCATACAACGCAATCGTGGGCGTCCCATGGCTAAACTCCATGAGGGCAGTACCTTCTACGTACTACTATTGTCTCAAATTTCCGACTCCTTTTGGGATCGAGAAAATCTACGGGAATCACTCGCAGATCTGCTTTGCGGCCGAACTGAAACGAAAAAATCCAGCTGCGACGTTTCCCTCCCTGAAGAAAAAGAAAACGGTCTCAGCCAAAGATGCCGCAGAACAGGATCAAACCAAGATCTTCTGGCAGCTACGGAAAGCCGAACTTCTGGAAGAGAAGAACGAACCGACCTGCCAACGCGTTATCTCAATCTGCCTCGATGAAAACATCCCTGAACGTTGCATCGAGATCGAAGCTAATCTCTACGGCTCCATAAAAGCACAACTCGTCTCTTTCTTGAAAGAGAATCCTAACACGTTCGCTTGGACCACAGAAGACATGCCAGGAATTGATATCAGCGTGACTTGTCACGAACTCAACGTCGACCCGACCTTCAAACCTATTAAGCAGAAGAGGCAGAAATTAGTACCAGAATGTGCAATTGCGATCAACGACAAAGTCGAAAAGCTCCTCAAAGTCGGGTCTATAACCGAAGTTAGATACCCGGACTGGCTCGCTAATCCCGTCGTGGTCAAAAAGAAAAACGGGAAATGGCGGGTTTTTGTCGACTTCACCAACCTCAACAAAGCATGTCCGAAGGACAGCTTCCCGCTGTCGCACATTGATCGTCTAGTCGAGGCCACGACAGGGAACAAGCTGTTATCATTCATGGATGCTTTCTCAGGATATAATCAGATCAAGATGTATGCCGATAATCGCGAGAAAACTGCATTCATCACTGACTGTGGCACGTACTGCTACAGGGTAATGCCTTTCGGCCTCAAGAACGACGGGGCAAGTTATCAGCGACTCGTCAATCGTATGTTCTTAGAACAACTTGGAAAGACAATGGAGGTGTACATTGATCACATGCTTGTGAAGTCTCTCGAGGAGCAAGACCACATAGCCGATCTACAAAGATGCTTCGAGAGACTAAACTTGCACAACATGAAGCTTAATCCAGCGAAGTGCAGATTCGCGGTTGCCTCGGGAGAGTTCCTCGGATATCTCGTCACTTGCAGAGGGATTGAGACTAACCCAAAACAGATTAGCACGTTGGTTGAAATGGCATCTCCGCGGAGCAAACGAGAGGTACAAAAAGTAACTAGGAGAATCGCCGCCCTCAATCGCTTTATTTCTCGGTCTACGGAAAAATGCCTTCCTTTCTACGACGTCTTAAGAGGGAACAAGGAATTCAAACAGCTGAAGAGTTACCTGGCCACGCCTCTGATTCTCGCAAAACCTGTCCTTGGAGAACCCTTGTTCCTATATATCGCGGTGTCGGTAACAGTTGTAAGCGGAGTTCTCATCGGAGAAGAATGCGGAGAACAAAAGCCAGTTTTCTACGTAAGTAAAACTTTACTAGACGCAGAGACGCGATACCCACTGATGGAGAAACTGGCACTCGCTGTCATAATGTCAGCCCGAAAGCTAAGGCCATACTTCCAATCGCACGCAATCATCATACTCATGTCATTCCCATTACGAATTATTCTCCACAGTCCCAGACAGTCGGGGAGACTAGCGAAATGGACAATCGAGCTAAGTGAGTATGAGATCGAGTACCGAACAAAGACCGCTGCGAAGTCCCAGGTACTCGCTGATTTCGTGGCCGAACTTTCCATGGAAAGGGCGGAAAATCATGAGCCGAACGCAACTTGGATCTTGCACGTTGACGGATCCTCCTCCTAGCAAGGATCAAGAATCGGAATTCGACTCACTTCTCCAAAACGAGAAGGTCTGGAAAAGTCATTCCGATTGATGTTCCACGCCTCAAACAACGAGGTCGAATACGAAGCCCTGATTGCCGGGTTACGACTCGCTCATGGACTGAAAACATGCAACATTCAAGCATATTGCGATTCTCAGCTCGTAGCTAATAAGTTCAACAGTGAGTATGAAGCCAGAGACGATAGAATGGAATCATACTTAAAGCTTGGACGAGACCTCGCCGATAGCTTCGACTAGTTCGCCCTCACGCGAATTCCCCCTTAGGAGAATACGTAGGCAGACGCATTGGCAGCTCTAGCCTCAAGCTCGGACCCTAGTCTCATATGGGTGATTCCTGTAGAGTTCATAGAACACCCGAGCATCGGT
>OVAN01008033.1:0-17405 GCA_900406275.1 Anastatica hierochuntica | reverse complement strand
AGGAGTTAACGCGCATTAATGGAGGAGTTACGAGGTGAAAGGAGTATAAAATGAGAAGGGTGAGTTTAGGAAGGGGGATGGGATTTCTTTTCCAAAAACTTAGCTTGTAACCATTGCAAATATCCTAATTAAAATCAATAAAAATATAGCTTTTTCTCATAACTTGTCACAAATCGCAAACCCCATTTTCTGTGTGGATTTCGGATCCAACAATTGGCGCTAGAAGGAGGGGGGATTCCGCTCCGCTACATCAGATTCCACGTAAGTTAGTGTGCGTTTAGTGTTTTCTCTGTCTCTTTTCCTTTCTTTTTTTCTTTCAGGACAACATGTCAGGCGACAACGGAGCCGATGGACAAACCAGCCCAACTCTCCCAAGAATCCGTGACGGCGACAACATCGATCAAACTGTCGGGGTTCAGGAGCAGAAGCAGGTGCCCCCAACTCTCGATGTTCAGGTGGCATTGGACCAGGTCCCGGAAAACATGCGTGGTATCTTCGCCCTGCTGGTAGAGCGGACTGCGAGACAAGAAGAGCAAGATCGACGGTCAAGCCAACGGCTGGAAGAGCTGGCGCAAGCCTAGGCTGCTCAGCTCGCGAGGATAAACTCCATCGCCCTGATCTCCCCACGGGAACTCCGTGCTTCGGAAACCCAACCTGGCGATGGGGCAACTCCCGCTGATCGGAGGTCGGGCGATCGGGACCAAGGGCAGCAAGACTCGGCCCTGGGAGGGGTGTCTTCCCAGGCGGACTCCGAGCTGCAAACGTTGAAACAGACACTCGCCCAGGCAACTGCCGAGCTCTGGACTTTGCAGTCCCAGATCCACAAGGCCACCAGCTCGGCACCGGAGGTTCACCGAGTCATTGAGGAAACCCAGTGAACGCCCTTCACAAACCGAATCGTAGGAGCTGCTATCCCGAGCATCAGGCTCAAGATTACGCCCTACGAGGGAAAAACAAATCCCCAAGCTCACATGACTGCGTTCTACATTCCAATGGGTCGGACCAAACTCAATGAGGCTGACAAGGACGACGAATACTGCCAACTCTTCGTCGAAAACCTCATTGGGGCAGCTCTGAACTGGTTTTTCCGCCTAAAGGCGAACTCAATCGACAGTTTCAACGAACTGTCGACCGCTTTTATCAAGCACTACTCAATGTTCATCGAGAAAGGCGCCTCGGATGCCGACCTCTGGACGATGACCCAGAAAAAAGACGAGTCCTTGCGGTCGTTCCTATCCAGATTCAAAGCGGTCATCTCTAATGTGGTCGTCATCGACGAGGCAGGCATCGCGGCTCTACGGAATGCCCTTTGGTACAACTCCCGCCTTCGGAAGGACCTCATGCTCAACCGGCCTACCTCCTTGGAGGACGCACTTCACCGTGCTTCACGGTTTGTGGAAATAGAAGATGAAAAGAGAGCATACGCGGAAAAACATGCCTCCTCGACGAAGACGACGTCCAAAGAAAAGCCCAAAGAGGAAAAGGATAACAAGCGATCTTCCGGCGAGCACCGATCTGAAGGAAGCAATTCCAAGCACAGATCGTTCCAAGTATCTAACTCACAAGGGTCCGAAAGGAGCTCAGGCTCCAACTCCAACTCCAACTACAAGTCCAGGTCCAACACCTGGACCCGAAGTGACTGACCTAGAACCTCAGATAAATTCTGCGAGTTCCATAATACCTCGGGTCACACGACAGAGGAGTGATATGGGTTCAAGCAGTATTTGTTTAACAAATACAAGGCAGAGGAGCTAGCTCGGAAGAACGAGGATCGTGAGGGGGAATGCCCACACAACGACATGGAACCGCCAAAACAAGATCGGGACACGCGGCAGTCAGAGAGGGCGAAGCCCCCAATAGCTCGGAAATAGATCAATATGATTATGGGACCAAGCCCATTCTTCAACGACACGGTCCGATCTATAAAAAGCTATAGCAGGCAGGCGAACTCGACCACCGACGATGTCCAAGCAGCAATCAGAGAAGATACCATCATAGAATTCTCGGAATGGACAACGCGGAGCGTTACGCGACCTCACAACGACGCCCTAGTACTCGAGCTTATGATCAAGGATTGCAAAATAGCTCAGGCTCTAATCGACTCGGGCAGTTCCGTAAACGTCCTCTACAAAGAGACACTTGAAAAAATGGAGATTCATGAGGACCTTATAAAGAAATTGAAACAACCTCTCACCGCCTCCAACGGTGCTACTACAATGTCTATTGGGACGATCAAACTCAACACTTTCATTGGCGGTGTGAAGATGGAGAACATATTCACGGTGGTAGAAGCTCCAGACATATACAATGTAATATTGGGGACACCATGGATACACTCAATGAGGGCAATACCATCAACTTACCACCAGTGCATCAAGTTCCCCACGGAGCACGAGGTGGTCACCGTCCATGGAAGCTAGCGGATGGCGCGATTGTGCTACGTCAACGAGAACAAGCTGCGTAGGTCCCATGAACAATACACATTCCAGATCCGAGCTCGGGACTCAAGCCCAGAGGAAGCAGATCAAGTCGAACCATCTAATACGGAGCTCGATAAAATCAGGTAGGTATGCATCGACCCAGGAAACCCCGACCATTGCGTTGGAGTCGGGGCGAA
Source organism: Anastatica hierochuntica (assembly GCA_900406275.1). NCBI lineage: Eukaryota > Viridiplantae > Streptophyta > Magnoliopsida > Brassicales > Brassicaceae > Anastatica > Anastatica hierochuntica. The sequence continues at coordinate 14,788 of OVAN01008033.1, read as the reverse complement.
TCAGGAGAAAGAAATATCCAAGGAGTTGGTAACGTTCCTCAAGAAAAACAAGCATACGTTTGCTTGGACAATAGACGACATACCAGGAATAGGCTTGGACATCACATTCCACGAGCTCAATGTGGACCCAACTTACAAGCCTGTCCGCCAGAAGCGGAGGAAGCTCGGCACAGAGAGAGCAGAGGCAGTCAACGCGGAGGTAAAACGGCTACCCAAAGTCGGTTCCATCATCGAGGTAAAGTACCCGGATTGGTTAGCCAACCCGGTGGTAGTCAAAAAGAAGAATAGCAAATGGCGGGTTTGCATGGACTTCACCGACCGCAACAAGGCATGCCCAAAGGACTGTTTCCCTCTCCCACACATAGACCGGCTGGTTGAAGCAATAGCTGGGAACCAGCTACTGTCGTTCCTAGACGCCTTCTCCGGGTATAACCAAATACTCATGCACCCGGATGACAGAGAAAAGACGACTTTTGTGACTGACCGGGGACTCTACTGCTACAAGGTGATGTCGTTCGGCCTCAAAAACGCTGGAGCAACCTATCAAAGGTTGGTAAACAAAATGTTTTCCAACCAGCTCGGCAAGACAATGGAAGTATATATCGATGACATGCTGGTAAAATCGTTATGGGAGGACGATCATGTCGGTCACTTGCGCGAATGCTTTTCTGTCCTCAACAAATATGGCATGAAGCTCAATCCGACCAAGTGCACCTTTGCCGTCACCTCAGGTGAGTTTCTGGGGTACCTGGTTACTCAGCGCAGAATAGAGGCAAATCCCAAACAGCTGTCAGCTATCATGAACATGAAGTCGCCCACCACAATGCGAGAGGTGCAGCGACTCACTGGACGTGTAGCAGCTCTAAGTAGGTTCATTTCCCGTTCTACCGACAAGTGTCTCCCGTTCTACCAGAAGCTTCACTCCAACAAAAAGTTTGAATGGGATGAGTCATGTGAAGAGGCGTTCACCCAACTGAAAACGTACCTTACCACACCACTGATACTGTCCAAACCAGAAACTGGCGAAGTTTTATATCTTTATATTGCAGTATCCAGTGCGGCGGTCAGCGAAGTTTTGGTGCGAGAAGAAAGCAACGAACAGAAGCCCATTTTCTACATTAGCAAATCTCTGGTGGACGCCGAGACCAGATACATGGTAACCGAGAAACTGGCACTAGTCGTGGTCACATCAGCACGGAAGCACTGCCCATACTTCCAGTCTCACTCCATAGCCCTCTTGTCCAATCACCCGCTTTGGACCATACTTCACAGCCCAACGCAGTCAGGGCGCCTAGCTCGGTGGGCGATCGAACTTAGCGAATCCGACATCGAGTACAAGCCCCGAACTGCGCTAAAGTCGCAAGTCTTAGCGGATTTCATCGTCAAAATAACCCCAGAGTTGAGCCCGGACACGGAGGTTCCAGGAACCTGTTCTCTGCACGTGGACGGTTCTTCCTCCACCAAGGGGTCCGGCGTTAGGGTACAACTCGTTTCGCCAACCGGCGAAACGATAGAGCAATCCTTCCACCTCGCATTCTCGGCCTCCAACAACTAGGCGGAGTACGAAGCTCTGCTCATGGGATTACGTCTGGCAAAGGCAGTTCACGCAGCATGGATTAGCTTATTCTGCGACTCCTAGCTCGTAACAAACCAGTTCAATGGGGAGTACGAAGCTCGGGATGATCGCATGACCGCATATCTGAAGCTGCTGCAAACGGAGGCAGCCGGATTTGACGAGTTTTCCTTGACCAAGGTGCCACAAAAGAAAAACTCCGCCGCCGACGCGTTGGCCGCGCTGGCCTCCGCTTCTGACAGCCTGAGCCGCACAATTTTAGTCGAAACCCTGGCCAAATCAAGTATTAGCGATATCCTGGCGGCACCGACCTCGGGAACTCCCAGCGATCTACCAGACTTGCCGCAGGCTATGGCCCTTCATGAGGACGATCTCGGGGGTGACCCCGGCGCCATCGCTCTCGAAGGAATTGGAGAAGGGGAAGACTGGCGAAATGAGATACGGAGCTACATCGCAGACGGGGATGTCCCACCTAACAAGTGGCAAGCTCGGAAGCTGAAGCAACGGAGCGCACGTTACACATTATTTGAGGACAAAGTCTTCCGCCGAAGCGACACGGGCGTCTACGTATATTGCGTGCACGACGATGAGGTCAAGAAAATAATTCAAGAATTCCACTCAGGCGTCGGCAGGAACCACGCTAGCGCAAAAGATACGCAAGCAAGGATATTACTGGCCGACCATGGAGCGTGATTGTCTAGCATATGCAAAGAAATTTGAACGGTGTCAACGGCATGCCCCCATCATCCATCAGCCGACCGACCTAATGAAGTCAGTTATGAAACCATACCCGTTCATGCGATGGGCAATGGATATAGTCGGCCCACTGCCCAAATCCGATAGAAAGCAATACCTGCTAGTCCTTACTGGCTACTTCTCCAAATGGGTTGAGGCAGAAGCCTACGCGACGATCAAGGATAAGCAAGTCATTGACTTCTTATGGAAGAATATCTTGTGCCGCCATGGCATCCCGCACGCGATTGTCACGGATAACGGCTCGCAGTTCACATCCCGGGACTTTGAACATTTTTTCTTCGTTTACAAGATCGCTATCCAGTATTCAACGCCCCACAATCCCCAAGGCAACGGGCAAGCTGAAGCTACGAACCGGCGCATTATCGAAGGCCTTAAGAAGTGACTGGCTAACAAAAAGGGGAGTTGGGCCTTCAAGTTGGACGGATTCCTCTGGTCACACCGCACCACACCACATCGTGGCACCCAGCAGTCGCCTTACTCCCTTGTGTATGGCGTTTAAGCAATGATCCCTGCCGAAGTACGAGTGCCCACACTCCGCCGCCAGATCCTCCCCGAAGATGTCCCAACCAACGACGAGCTGCTAAGGGAGAACTTAGACACGATTGAAGAGCAGCGGGAGCTCGCTTTCGTCCGCCTTCAAGCCTACCAAAACCAGGTAGCCAAATACTACAACAAGAATATACTACAACAAGAATGTTCGGTCCCGCACCTTCCAAGAGGGCGATCTGGTTCTCCGGCGTGTGGTCCAGAACACGTCCGAGTACCAGGCTGGCAAGCTCAGCGCAAGTTGGGAAGGCCCTTATAGCATCGCCAAAGCACTGCATCCCGGGGTGTACGAACTCCTCCGCATGGATGGCATGCCGGAGCCTCGTCCATGGAGCTCGGCGAACTTGAAAACATACTACAGTTAAACTTTATGTCGGCTTCTTGCAAAAAAAAAAAACAGGCCCTTTGGGCCTCAATGTAATTGAACTACGGAGAGGCTTGATCCCTCTGGGGTACGTAGGCAGCCCATTACGGGTACAACTGTTATAATAAAAAAACACATTCTTTGATTTATTCGCTCTTTGACTCATTTGCACTTCACGACGCTCGGTCGTGTCGTCCTACTGGCCAGGTGCTCTGGCCTCCGAGCTAGTTGCAAGCTTCTCAGAAGTGCCTAGGTGAATTGACACCATGGATGTGGAAAGGCAGCCTTTTGTACGGTTCCTCACATCCCGGTATGACTTAAGCATACCTTTAAAGGATAGCCGGACCACGTCCGCAAGACACTCAAGAATCCAGATTCTTCCTTTTACTTAAGAGTCTCCTCTCTGCTTAGGTAAGAGGCCTTGAGTGTGGCACGAGGTAAGCCAGCAGCGCGCTGCGCCCAAACGCCAAGTCCTGAAACAGGGTAAGCTGGGGACATTCCTCGCTCCTATGTTCGCTACTAAAGATAAGAGTGAACTCAATAAGAGGGCCCTCGCGTTCCGCAGGTCGCAAAACTTGTGGTTGAAAGCAACACTCCCTTCCGAACAACCTTCTCCCGTTAGCACACCGTTACACCAAAAACAAAACAAAAAGGACTTTGAGTCAAGATGTAAAAATAAACAACATAAAACAAAGCGTAGGCACCTAAGCATCAATACAGAACTTGGATGTGTGATATGAAGGGTGTGTCAACATCCAAACCTTTCACCTCAGCATTGCTCTCGACATTCTTGAGTAAATCAGGAACGAATTGAGCAGAGTGTTGGAATGCCTGTTCTTAGCTTGAGCAGTTCCCCCAGCAACACAACCTTTTACTCTCTCTCTACAATGGCTGACATTAAACTCAACAAAGAGAACCCATTCCTGCTTCTTACTCATTCACCATTCTTTGATCATAGCTTGCCATTTGTCTCTCAAGCTTCTCCTTTGCCTGCAACTACTCTGCACTTACGTGATCTTGAACCCTTGTCTCAAGATGTTCTTGAGTCATACAGTTCTATATCATTGAAGGAAACAAAGAAGGACAGAGGAGAAGTTGATTCGGAGAGGAGCAATGCGCATGAAGCGGTGAAGGAAGACGAAAGTCAATGAGAAATTGAGCTCATACGATGACAATCGTCAGCGATGTTGCTACTTACACAACTTGTTTAGAGCTCATCAAGATGGAGTCAATACTTCATCGGGGGAAATAATCAAACAATACTTCTACGTGCCTATTACAACAGCAGCCAATAAGCTTAACATTGGATTAACTCTCATAAAAATGCCAAGGAGACTGGATGGTTTCCGTTTAGACAGAAGAGAAAATCTTAACTTAAACTTCAAAAGGTTGGATAAAGCCCTCCCGGGCACCACAGAGTCAAGATTCAAAGTTGGATGAAAGCCCTCCCAGGCACCAGAGGTTGAGTTCAAAGAAAACGACAAAAGGAAAGCAGAAGCACCAACGAAAACTAGTAGAAGTTTAAAACAAATTACAAAGTCGGGGGAAATAATCAAACAATACTTCTACGTGCCTATTACAACAGCAGCCAATAAGCTTAACATTGGATTAACTCTCATAAAAATGCCAAGGAGACTGGATGGTTTAAGTTTAGACAGAAGAGAAAATCTTAACTTAAACTTCAAAAGGTTGGATAAAGCCCTCCCGGGCACCACATAGTCAAGATTCGAAAGTTGGATGAAAGCTCTCCCAGGCACCAGAGGTTGAGTTTAAAGAAAACGACAAAAGGAAAGCAGAAGCACCAACGAAAACTAGTAGAAGTTTAAAACAAATTACAAAGTCGGGAGAAATAATCAAACAATACTTCTACGTGCCTATTACAATAGCAGCCAATAAGCTTAACATTGGATTAACTCTCATAAAAATGCCAAGGAGACTGGATGGTTTGAGTTTAGACAGAAGAGAAAATCTTAACTTAAACTTCAAAAGCTTGTATAAAGCCCTCTCGGGCACCACAAAGTCAAGATTCGAAAGTTGGATGAAAGCCCTCCCAGGCACCAAAGGTTGAGTTCAAAGAAATGACAAAACGAAAGCAGAAGCACCAACGAAAACTAGTAGAATTTTAAAACAAATTACAAAGAAGAGTATCAAGGCCACAGGCGGCCTAGTCTTGGGTTCCTTCACGATCTTGGGCAAGCTCAGAGGCAACACACGGGGAGATGACGGCAGCGTTAGACCCGAACTGGTCAATTTGGAGGACTGGAGGAGCCAGAGGAGCGCCATCAGTAGCAGCGGGCTCCTCAGAAGGGGCCAAGGCTGAGGCAGCTGGGACCGTGGGGAGCTCGGGACGACCAGCAGCTATGGAGGAAACCTCTGCCTCAGTAGGAGCAGGGGTAGGATCTCGGAGAAGAGCCAGGGAAGACCCTTCCGAGCTGTCTGACACCGGGGAAACCCGGAGGTCCTCAGCAAGATTGAGCTTAATGATGTCCATCTCATTAAGTTCATCGGCAAAGTCCTTAAGGGCTGCCGCCATGTCCTCCCTCTCAGCATATAGGTCGGGCTCATTCCCTTGGGCCTTGCTCTCCACGATCTTACCAATGAATTCAGCTCGGACATGAGCTTGAGATTGCAGAAGAGCGTTCTCCTGCACAAGTTTGGTGTCCTCAATAGCCCGCTCAACCTTCAGGAAACGGGCCTTGTACTTAGCAGCAGCCTACTTCCTAGCCTTCTTGGAGGCCTTCCGAGCTGCCCTGTCAATCTGCGCCTTGAGGCGAGAGACTGCTTCCTCATGAGCCTTAGCAGCGCAGTCGAAACACCATGACAGGTCGGAGAACTTCCTCTCCGCTGCCTCCATCTTGGCATATGTCCTCTCCTCCTCCTTTTGGGCTTCATTGCGGGCTTCCTGCAGCTCGTTGAAGAGGTCATCGGCGTTAGTCTTGGCCTCAACCAATCTCTTCTCCATCACCTCCATCTTCTTTTGGGCCTCTTCCTCAAAGGCTTTGTGCTCCCTAAGAGCTTGGGACCAGGATGCCTCGAGAGCCTCATTCTTGACCTCTACTTCAGCGACCTTCCGGGCCATGTCCTTCAGCTCGAAGTCCTTCTCGTTGGCCATCTTGACCGCCTTGCTACGCATACCCCTCTCAACAGTGAGGGCATGGCTATCCTGGTACCACAAGGACTTCATGCGGGATAGCTCAGCCTCATACTCCAACCGGAGGCGGTTGAAGAAGCCCATCCCCTGAGAACAAAGAGTCAAGAGTTAGGAAGGAGGAGTCAAGCTAGAAGATGTGGGTTCCAAGAAAGCTACCTCAACATAACGGACACAGAACTCCTGATAGGATTCTGGCTGCAACTAGAACTTCCTTGGAGGTGTCGGGCTGTCAGGAAATTGGACAGCCTCACAGAACTTTGCAGCAGCCTCCCTCCTGTGTCCAAGGGAGGAGGATTCAGGTCGGTCCAGCTCCAGGGAGACGCCGGCACCCTGAGGCTGGGAGGAGAGGGTCGCGGGCTCTGAGCTCGCGGGAAGCCCTTTGTCTTTCGACTTCCTAGGTTCCGACCTTGAAGGGTCAGGAGACCTCCTCTCCTCTGACCTCCGGCGGTCAGAGGCACCTCTTTCACATGACCTGCTCCGGCGAGGGGTCTTCCCCTGCTCAGTGCGCTGCTTCTTTGAAGAACCAGCGAAAGGGGAGGAGGAGCGTTTCTTGGAAGAAGAGTCGCGAGCTCGCAAGTCTCCCCTGCCCGAGCTCCCAGTGGGCTTCTCTTTTTCCTTTTTCTTCTTGGCAGCCTCGCTGACCACAGCGAGAGAAGCCTCACGACTCGAGGGCGGAACAACAGCAGGAACCTTCGCCGGAGGGGGAGGCATCAAGCTGGTGGTAGCAGCAGAGCTCGCAGGAGCCTTCTCGGGGGCAGGGGTCCTCTCCCCGCTCTCGGAAGGGCTCGGGGCCTGAGTATCGAGGCGACCCTCCTTCAGAAGCTGCTCCCTCTCGGCCCAGAGCCGGTCCTCTTCCTCCTTCCTGGACCTTTCCTTGGCAGCAACCTCCTCGTCAGCTGCTTTCTTGGCGACAGCTGCTCTCTCTTCCTCAGCTTTTTGGGCAGCAGCTTTCTCTTTTTCAGCCTTTTTACGACGAGTTTCCGCAGTTCGCTGCTCCAGGTTGGGCATAACAACAGAGGGGCGCACCATCTCGAAATGGGACTACTGAAGTCGGGGAGGAGAAGGGGGTGAAGGTTTGTCTGCCCTGGCTGCAACAACCCTGGCGAAAGCTCTGGCGATACGGTCGGGGGTGAAAAATGCCCAGGATCTGTTTGGAGCCCGCTTCAGAGATGTTATCACTTCCTGGAGGTCAACCCGGAGAGAAGGCTTCGAACGTATGGGAGCAACTGCAGGATAAGGAAAACAAGTTAGAAAGGATGGAGATAGGTAAATCGGAGCAAACAGCGACCTGAAATAGGTCGGCTACCAGGGTCAAGGTTCAACATCCGGCGGTTGGAACCAACGAACTGCTCGGGCAGGGAGTTGGTGTCGGCCAGGACATAAAAATATGCCTGCTCCCAAAGATCGTTCTTGGTTTCAGGGAACGCCACCAGCTGCGGGTGACCAAAGACATAGAAGTGCCCCGTCTTAGCGGAGGCCTTGAAATCAGTAAGGAGCTCCAGAAGCTGAACTCCTAGCTCCACGTCTCTCTCTGCAGCAAGAACCATCAAACCCAGAATTATCCTAACGGTTCCCACTGTTAGCTGGGATAAGGCAACGGTCTGACGCCGGCAGTACAAGACAAATAGTTCTGGCAGGGGGAAGAAGAGATAGCTTTTGAGGAAGTAGGACTCATACAGGCAGAAGAAGCCTTCAGGAGGGGTCAAAAGCCTCTCTGAAGGAGTCGGGAGCTGAATAAACACCGAATCCGGGATTTTACACTTCTCCCTCAGAGAGCTAATCGAATTGGGCGTGCTTGTGGTCGGCAGAGCATCGAAGAAGGCAGTGGCGGGGGCGACGGTTAATGGCACTGCTGGAATAACCGCTGGAGCTGCGCGAGCAGGATCAGCCATCTCAGATTTCCCTTCTCCCTCTCTCACGATAAGTGAAAGAGGGGGGAGTTCCTTCGTCTCCCCAGAATCGGGACGATAGACTGGGAGGTCAACTGGAGAAGACGGGGAAAGGGGCCTTTCAGCGGAAGACCCCTGCGTGTCTCTGACCATCCGCGACTGAGACGAAGGGCCTTGCCCAGATGAGGAGGCGGCTGTGGGAGCAGAGGCGCGCTTCGAGGGTTTCTTTCTAATTAGGGGAGCGACAGAATCCATGGAAGCTCTCGGCGGAACAGAGAAAACACAGAAGGACAAAGGATGCGAGAGATAGATTGCAGAGGAGGATACGAGAATCACACGATAAAAACAAGCAAATAAGGAGAGAAAACAAAGCAAACCTTTTTCTTTTTCTTCAAAGGGGAAGTCGAATCGCAATGAGGAGGGAAAGCCAAAGGTCCCACCTTTTCAATGACACGTCTCGAAGGCGTGGTGACGTGGGCGGCGGATTAGACGCGACGGGGCCCACCGACAAATCAAATCTTTCTAAAAACCCGCTAAACAAAAGATCCTCAAATCAATCTTCAGATCTCCCGATTCGATTAAGGAAACCCGGGTCGGTTAACCCCAAATCAGGTCCACTCGAAGATCTTCTTGCTTTAAGAGGAGCTAGTCAAGAGATCCTAATCCCAGAATCTCAGGTCGAGCTTCCATAAGCCAAGCTCGGGGGGGGNGGGGGGGGGGGGGGGGCTATTGGTGGAGGTGGTACCCACCGTATCCAGTTCAGAGTAAACCGACCCAGGATTCGATTGAAGAGCCGAGGTGCCAATTGGCCACTGAGGCCCATTAAGGGGGGATCCGGCCCAAATCGCAAGAGGAGGAAGAGGCCCAAGCAATTCAAGCTGAGGGAAAATAAAAACTGAAGAATCGACATTAATAGGAGGAGTTAACGCGCATTAATGGAGGAGTTACGAGGTGAAAGGAGTATAAAAAGAGAAGGGTGAGCTTAGGATGGGGGATGGGATTTCTTTTCCAAAAACTTAGCTTGTAACCATTGCAAAGATCCTAATTAAAATCAATAAAAATATAGGTTTTTCTCATAACTTGTCACAAATCGCATACCCTATTTTCTGTGTGGATTTCAGATCCAAAAAATATAGGAAATCTTCCCTTTCGATCCTTAGCCAATCTTCGAGTATATCCAGCTCTCCTTGCTCTCCAAGTCCGGCCCACGTCATCCAATTCATCCAGCTCAGCTCCCACGTCTTCAAGTCTTCTATCCAGCTCACTGTCACAACTGCTACAGCCTTCCTTATAGCACATCAAAACTGCTACATGTAATCTTGCATCTTCAATCTCCCCCTTTTTAGATTTGAATGTCCCTCAAGCACCTGCAAAACAACTATGCATACCATCCACCAAGCATAGACAAGCATATTGAAATCTGAAAGACAAACTCTTCCATTCACTCATTAAGAACACATCAAATTCTGAATACTTAGAACCAAGTATGAAACAAACTGCAGCAGGAGTTAAAGAGATTACAAAAAAATGTCACATTAATCTCTCACTCCCCCATACTATTAGACTTCTAATTCGGGACTTCTAGAAACAACACCAAAACATGCCCGAATCATACTCCCCCAGACTTTATGATCTTAGTTCATCAGACTCTCCCCCTGCTAGAGTGCATTCAAAGTTAAAAACACAGGGTTAATCTGTTACAGAAGGAGATACCTGTTAGTTCAGAGAGACTTACATGGTTTCTGCGCAAGTGGTATGGTCTGCACCATTTCTGCAAGCAGCTCCATTGCCTCTGCCGGCCTATGCATCGAGTTTGCTACCACCTCAAATTGATCAGTTCCTTCTCACACAAAGCTAACTTTTGGCCTTGACATTCCTTCTGCAGGTGCAGCTGCAGGTGCTGCTGAATTGGTTTCTGCCGCTGAATTGGTTTCTGCCGCAGACTGTTTCATCTTCTATGGAAGTTCTTTAGGGTTTTGTGATATGACGTTCTATGAACTCCTTTTCTCCTTTTATTGGCGGGAAATAAGGAAACCGTTCAAGATAAAATATTTTCCAAATATTCTTTCCCCCTCTTTTGAGAACCAAAATATCTTCCAAAAGAAAACCGTTCTGAGATAACCGGGTTTACTAGACAATCTCGAAGAAAAACTCTAGAATCTACTGCAACACTTTAGACAATCAATTAGTAACACACAGCTTCAGAACAAGATCAACACAACCACTAAACATCAAATAATTTTGCAAGAGTTAAACGGTAATGATGTCACATGTGTCACTTCTTTGAATAAAATAAACAGAATATACTATTCATATTTCTTAAAGTTTTGCAAACTTTTTTCTCCTGAAGTACTACAGATATTAGCTTAGCATCTTGGTACAGGGCATTACTAAGCTCTTCTAGACTTGTACCATCTGGTAATCATGCCTTTGACAGATAACTTTCACTTTGTCATGCCTTCATCATGCCCTTAGTCAGTTTTCAACCTTTATCCGTCATAGAAAGAAGCTGGAATTTTTGGTCGATGTAAGCTTTTCAGCGATTACAACCTGTACTATCATTGGGTTTTTCCTCTAGTACAACCACTGCCACAGATATTGACAAGTAGAGCTTGCACAATCACTTCACTTCTCAAGTGCAAGACAAATTTCACAAGACTTTGATTTCTTCTTCAGCTTAGTATACATACTTTCTTTGTGAGGAACTTGTACCTTTCAGGGCATGACGACACAATTCGCAGCTTTTTTCCATCTAGGATACTAGATTCCAAACTCAGTCAAAGCCTTTTATACTCCTGTCATAATGCTTGCATCAGTTCTGCATACTCGACAAAAACGTTATATCTCACACACATCTATTCAGTTTCTTAAAGTGAAAAATTGATTAAAATCCAATGGTTTTGTGAAAAGATCAGCCAATTGCAAATCAGTGACAACATGTTTAATCACTACCTGTTTTTTCTCCACAAGTTCTCTGATGAAGTGGTGTCTAATGTTGATATGCTTAGTCCTTGAGTGCTGCACAAGATTTTTGGAAATTTCTATAGCACTTTTGTTGTCACAGTAGACCATAAATGATCCTGAGTCCATCCCGTAATCCGCAGCTATCTACTTCATCCACATAAGTTGAGTGCAACAACTCCCCCATTGAGATATACTCGGCTTCTGCAGTAGAGAGTAATACAAAATTTTGTTTCTTGCTAGACCAATTGATCATATTGTTTCCGAGAAAGAAACAGCCTCCGCTTGTACTCTTTTTGTCATCAATGCTCCCAGCCCAATCAGCATCATAGTAACCCACCAAATTCTAATTAGATCCTTTGGCGTGTTGTACATAGACTTCTTCTTGCAAGATTCCATTCAAAAATGTACTCTTGACATCCATCTGATACATTGTGAAATTCATAATACACGCCATACCAAGAAGGAGTCTAATGGATTCCAGACGTGCTACAGGTGCAAAAGTCTCTTCAAAGTCTACTCCTTCGATTTGTGAGTATCCTTGAGCAACCAACCGTACTTTGTTCCTGACTACGGTCCCTTCTTCATCAATCTTATTCTTAAATATCCATTTTGTCCCAACAATGTTTGCTCCTTCAGGCTTTTCTACAAGCTCCCAAACTTCATTTTGAACGAACTGCTCCAGTTCTTCTTGAATGGCAGAAATCCAAAATTCATCTGCAAGTGCTTCAGAATGATCTCTAGGTTCAATAGTTGAGACAAAACAGGCATGTTGCACCATTTCTCTGAAGTTTATGCTTACTCCGCGAGTCTTTCTTCCTTCATCAATCTTTCCAATTAGATCTGATGCAGAGTGATTTCGATGCACTGTCTGACTGACATCCTGCTTCACTTCTTCTTCCTTATCTGATTTTTCTGTATTGTTCATTTGCTTCAAGTTTTCTGCCTCTGTATCACTGTCAGAATACCATGGGCCATCATTTTCTGGTTTAGCAGTTAATAGAGCCATGTTGCACCTGAGACTGGGTCCTAACATTTGCTGTAGTACATCCCCTGTCATACTCTGCTTCAGATCTGATCGTCTGATCCACACTTGATTTTTGTGACCATTCAACCAGTATTTTCCTTGATGCATAATCCGTTTCACTCTTTCCCGAAACCCGTAGCAGTTGGATTTGAAGTGTCCAAACTTACAACAGAAGTAGCAACTCCAGTCTTGTGCACTTCGTTTCGTCTGAATTACTCTTGAATGATTGTTTCCTGACACAGCTGCTTTGTCAAACTCGATTCCTGGCCTTGAATGTCTATCCATCTCGTATGAATCCGTAGCAATTCTTGAGCTAGCAACAAACTTGATTGGTCTAATTCTTGGTGCACTATCCCCAGTGTACCCCAATCCACTTGACGTGTGACCAACTCTGCCATAACTTAGGATTTCATCCAACTTTTGTGATCCTGTCAACATTCAGATAGTTTTGTATTGATGATCCAGTTTAGCTTGAAGCTCCTTTTGTTACATCCTTCTCTTGTAACAGTTCTTTCTTCAATGCATCAACCTTTGTTGCAAGCACAAGTTTCTCCTTCATGAGACTAAGACTTTCACTGCTTATTTTTCTTTCAGCTTCCAGCTCACATTGAAGAGAATGAACCAAGACTTCAAATTGTTCCTTCTCCCTTGATAACGACAGCTTGTCATTCCCCAACTGAACTAAGGTCTGACATACTTGCTGATAATTCTGTGTTAGATCAGTCTGAAGTTGTTCCTTTGATGCATCATCTTCTAATTCAGATTCTGAACCACCACCATCTTCTGATTCAGATCCTTCATCACTTTCTGATTCAAATACATCACCTTCTTCCTCAACCTCCACAATACCAAGAAAAGCCACAAAGTTCAGCGTTTCTTCTTCTTTAGAGTCTTCTTCAATTCCGATCAGAGATTTTGCTCTCCTTCTTTTCTTGTCATTGACACACTCCAGTTGTGTATGGTATCTTCCTTCGCATATGACACATTTGATCTCTCTTTTTCTCACAGATCCGCCTGTCTCAAATATTCTCTCTATTGCAGTGGGTTTTTGTTCACCTTTTCCTTGCTCAACCTTCTGTAGAGTTCTGACAAATCTCTTACTCAACAACCTCGCATAATCATCTGCATCATTTTCAAATCTATATGCGTCAGGACAGTTCTTGGTCAAATGAAATTGCTTCAGCCCTTTTTTCTCCTCTGTAAGTGTTGCAGCTTCGACTCCTGACACATCCTTAGTCTTTAGCTCATCGTAGCACTTCATTCTTTCCGCAGGACCACACCTGTTATTAATACAAACGGGTTCCCGCTCCGATACCAATTGTAAATGCAAGTACTACGTCCGAAGTACTACACAAGTGTAATCGCGAGAGCTGTTACAGAAAGTGCACCAGAGAAATTCTCTACAAAGAAATGTATTACTAGAACTCTTTCAAAATACTTACAAGTGATTCTGAACAGAATTTACAACAAGCTAAAGACACTCATTGACTTGTTTATCTAGCCACAAACGTTTCTATGGATCGAATACAAGATCCAAGAAACTCTTTCCCCCTTAGTCGTTTGTGATTTCACTCTCCATACAAGACAAATGAAACCTCCAACTCGACTAGTACACGTTTCTGGATCTAATACCCGATTCCAGAAACTCTCTCCTTAGCCCTCGTGTTTCCCTCGCTTACAAGCTTTAAAAACCCAATACTAAGAACGATGTTTTCTCTTCTCTCCTAAAAAACATGCCTAGTACATAGCACAAAGGAACCTACTTATACTCGTAGATCCATCTCAATCTTCAAGAAAGAAATCTTTTCATATCTTCTTGAAGCATATTTCCTATATTCTTTTACGTGAATGTAGGAAATCTTCCCTTTCGATCCTTAGCCAATCTTCGAGTATATTCAGCTCTCCACGTCTGGCCCACGTCATCCAATTCATCCAGCTCAGCTCTCACGTCTTCGAGTCTTCTATCTAGCTCACTGTCACAACTGCTACAGCCTTCCTTGTAGCACATCAGAACTGCTACATGTAATCCTGCATCTTCACCTTACAGTTCGAGCTGCTTTTGCATTGGAATTGGTCGTTCCATACACGTTGTTGTGGTTGTTAATGGTGATACCAAAAAAAAAAACCAAAGGTTCCACTCGAAATCGAGAAGCTCCATGATATATTAGATGATATTAAGATGATTCTTTTTACTGCACATGTTTTCTCATTTTCCTGCCATTTGAAGAAAACACGATTGTTGAATTCGCTCTCTTTTTAAACTTTTTCCTTTTCAGATTTTGGTTGTGAGGAATGATCTTATTATGGGTAAACGAAAGATTGCAGCTCATCGGAGGTGTGGTTGTGAAACTTAATAACACTCTTTCAATGTTTGATTCCTCTTTACCGTTTACAGTTTTGGTGTTACTGTCATTCAACTTCAGTTCTCTGCTTGAGACTAAACCCGAGACTAAACAATTAATTGTCATACTTAGTGATGTTAAAATGGGTACAAAATTTTATGGGCCTGTATGGGTATTCA
>OVAN01008032.1:0-18775 GCA_900406275.1 Anastatica hierochuntica | reverse complement strand
TATATATATATATATTGACGTGTCCTTTGCATTGCAGTTTGCTGCAAGCATCAACAACGAGATTTCGTTCCTTCGCTCCCAGTTGGAGAAGGAGCAGAGAGGCGCGGATGTGGTCAGAGTTGTGGCTGATAACCTCAAGAAGGAGACGGCTTCTTTGCAGGAACCTCTTGCCCGAGCCGAGGCCAAGCTAGACGGGCATCAGGTATATTTAGAACGTACCGTTCTAACGTATCAGCGGACTTCTGTTGTGAGGCGAAGCATCTTGCTGAAGAGAACAAGGCGCTTCAGGAGAAGCTCAAAAGGCTCGGGGCTCAAGCAGGGGCCCTGGAGAAGGAGGTTTCCGACTTGAAGTCGGAACGAGACAAGGCTCGGGCAAAGCTGAGCTCCAAGACGGACTGCATTTGAAAATCGAGGACGGAGTGTGTTGCTCGCGAGAAGAACGCGACTGAAGAGAAGTTGAAGTCATTGTTCCAAGCCCGCCTCGACAAATTCCGTCGTCGAGAACAGGAGGAAGAGGAGCGGGATGACCTCGTGGCCTCATATCTTCAGGCCAAGGGTGCGTATGAGTATATGTGCACGAGGCAGAGTTTGGGGGATGGCATTCTTTCGGGCTTTATTGAAGATGCGAGGAAGGATTTTGAGGAGGAGGAAGGGAAAGTGAAGACCCTTACTCCGATAGTCAAGCCTTCAGCTGATGACTGGATAGCGCTCTCGTTGGCTGATCTTCGTGCCTCTACCACTATGGTGTCTTCCGCTGGTAGGCCTGAGTCCCTTCTCGAAGATGCGTCTGTTCGTCAGATGGGGAGCTGATGTCATCTCGACTAGTGACGTCGAGGGTTTGTTCGTTCGTCGAGCAAAACACGCACTATCCATCCTCGTCGCAGGCGTCATAACATCCTCCCTTTTCGAGGTTTTTATCTTGATTTCTCGACGAGGGTGGGTTTTATTTTCTTTTTTTTGTTTTTTATTCTAGTTTTATGTTTTTCTTTCGTTGCGAGGCTTTTGGTCTAGATTTAGCAGCGAAGATGGGTTTGTCATCTTTGTTAGCTTATGTAGTTTTTGTTTAGGTTTCTCGACGAGGACGGGTTTGTCTTCTCGTTAGCCTTTGTGGCTTTTGTCTAGATTTCTCGATGAGGGCATTTTTTATGTCTTGTGAATAAATTTTTCTTAAGTTGTTATTTCGTATAGTTCGTTATGAGTTTTGCTTTTATTCGAAAAGCGTTTAATGTTGTCGGGCGATCCGGCTTAGTTGTGGATTCAATTGGGCCACTGCACCCGATGCGAGGCGGACTCGACTTATATCGAGGTGCAAAATAAATTTAC
This sequence comes from Anastatica hierochuntica, assembly GCA_900406275.1. NCBI lineage: Eukaryota > Viridiplantae > Streptophyta > Magnoliopsida > Brassicales > Brassicaceae > Anastatica > Anastatica hierochuntica. The sequence continues at coordinate 17,452 of OVAN01008032.1, read as the reverse complement.
GTGGGTGATCAGTCCACTTACGCTCGTTCGAACGTTGTTCGCGTGGATTCAATTGGGCCACAAGATTCTATGAGAATCCAAAAGATTTCACGGGTCGTCCCGTTGTATAATTATTTGTTTTTTTTGTTCTCTCTTTTTTTTAGATATATTGCTGCATGCTTTGCGAGGTGACTCGCCGATGCGTATCTTGGGGGATTTGAGATGATAAATTATATTAATAGATAGGTAGTTGTGCCTCGTGAAAGGTTGCTTACGTACCCCGAGGGGATCAAGCCACTCGTAGTTCTGATTACAAAAGAAAGGATAAAATGTACTGAGGACTTGAAGGTAGTCTTCTTCGCTTGCTTCGATTAGAGAGTGGTTCATTTATTTGTTGTGTCTGGGTTCTTTGTCGCAGTCGTATCTGCTGGTTCGACGTCTTCGTCATCTTCTTCGTTCATCAGGGGGTTGCGTAATTTGAGTTCAGCAATGAAGCAGGCTCGTGCCTTGCCTTGATCGCCTCTTACTGTTTGTATGCTTTATGGCGTAGGGAATTTTATGCATTGTTGGTAGGTAGAGCGGATTGTTTCCATTGCGTGGAGCCATGGAGTTCCGAGAATGGCGTTATAGATAGCTAGTTTTTCAATGATACCCAACTTGGTGATGCTAGGGAGGTGCACTGGGAGCCTGACTGATCCGACCACTGTTGTAGTGTCGCCGTTGAACCTTGTTAGTGGTTTCAATGACGGTTTGATGTCGTAGTCATTCAGTTCCATTTTTTGGAGGGTGTCCTTGAAGATTAGGTCCACCGAGCTTCCTATGTCAATGAGGACACGGGATACCTCACAGTCTACCATCATGACCTCGATCACGAGAGGGTCATTGTGAGGTTGGTCGATTCCTACGGCGTCCTCGTTGCTGAAGGATATGTCCTGTCCTCCAGATTTGGTGGGGTCGATCGGTTGCGCCCATTGAACTGCAGCCACCACGAGGGGCTTATACTTTTTGATGGACCGGACGAAATCATTGCATGACATCAAGCCACCCATAATCATCTTGATGCGACATTGGGCGGTCGGTGGGGGTCCACGGTCGGGCTCACGCTCTTGGTCGTGTCTCTGGTTCTCCATATCATCGTTGCTAGGCGGTCCAGTTAGCTGTTCCTGTTGGGGTTCGTTGCGGGTAGCCTCGTTGTGCGGTCGCTTGTACGTGTTTTTTGCGCGGTCAGCGGACGTCGCGTTTCTAGGGCGCACCTTGATTTCACCGTTCCGATATTTGATGAGCAGGATGTCATTAAAATGCCGACACTCCTTCATCGAGTGTCCGATCCTGTTATGAGTATTCGTAGTACTGGGAGTAGTCTTGACCGTTGATTTTCGGGTTCTTGGTTCCTGGTGGTTTCGTGGGTAGGCTATCGCTGACTGCGTATGCCATCGCCTTCTTGTCCTTCAAGTAGTCCTTGTCGAGATGCTGACGGGGTTCGACGTACTCCTCCTTCGACTTTTCCTTGGGCGCGAATCTGTTCGCCACGAGGTGCTTCTTCTTCATGAGCGCCTTTTCCCCTTCCACTTCAAAGAACAGCTTGGCCCGATGGAGTGCATCTTCCAGCGTTTGGGGCCTGTTGATCTTCAGGTCGTCCTTAAAGGCCGAATCGTATCAGAGTGCGTTGCGGAGAGCGGGAAGTGCGGCTTCGTCTATTATGGTCACCCTCGCTGCGACCTCCTTAAACCATTTGATGAAGTCTCGGAGGGGTTCCGTGGGTCCTTGGGCCAGAGCCCACAGATCTGCGATTGAGGTCCCCTGCCAAATGAACATAGAATAGTGTTTGAGGAAGGCCGTCGAAAGCTGGCGAAAGTTATCGATGGAGTTTGCCTTAAGTCGGTAGGTTTTCCAAGTTTTCCGCGAAGAGCTGACAGTATCCTGCATCGCGTTCTTCAGGGGAGAAGCGCGCTCGTACCATGGCTATTGTGAAAGCTGTTAGATGCTTGCTCGGGTCTGTCGTTCCTCCGTACATGGGGATCCGTATCTTTCCGGGCTCTGGGATGTAGAAGCGGGCGATTCGTTCTGTGAACGGCACGTTTTGGGCTTCTCGAAGGACACGGTCGATTTCTGAAGCAGAGCTCACCGCTTGGTGGACTTTCGAGTTGATGTCCTGTAGTTTTTGTTTCATGAGCTATAGCTCGTCGTCCTTGTCCGTGAAAGAGCTTCGTGGGCGCGTGTCATCTTGAGGCAGTCGGCTTGGTGATGGGTTAACTGGTGATTCTTGGAGTGTTTCTTCGAAAAGGTTCATTTGGAGTCTGTTGATGAATCCCTCGGGTGCCTCTCGTGGTGCTGAAGAACCAGGTCTCGTCGGAGCTTGTCGGTAGAACGTTGGTGAGGTGGTTATGGCATCGAACCTGGCATTAGTGGTCTTCGCTAGCTGTTCGATCTTCCTGAGCATTGTGTCCAAGATTATGGGGGACGTTGTTCAGACTGAGTGGGGGCTGTCTGTCTCTGCTTTGCGGTTGGCTCTGTATTTCAATGACACTGGATTTTGGGGTCATATCCATCTAGGGCTGGACGTTATGGCTCTGGTCTCCCGTGGGACGATTCTCTAGGGCTTTTTCTTTCGACTGGGCTTGTGTGGCTTCAATTGTCGAGCTTTAGGGTGTGTGAGCCGGAGGGTATGTTGTTTCCGCCGTTCCTTGGGGCGTTGGAGTTGTCAACTTAGGTTGGGCTTTGGCTGTTTTTGCTGCTTGTTTTCCATTGTTTCAGTTGTCTTTCTTTGGTTCGTTCCCCACAGATGGCGTCAAATGTTGGTTATTAAACCAAACTACAGTAGAATTTGTGGTGAGAAAGTATTGTATTCAGAGAAAACGAAAGTGGCCTCATGGATAGTGAGGCCGATATTACAAGATGAGTGTTTTGGAAGCTAAAATCGGATCCCCTTCTGTATTCTAGGTCTTTTCCTTTTATAGGCGCTTCCTCTTGTTCCACGTCGTTGCTTCCCGCCAATTTCCATGTAGTCTTTTCCTAATTGGCCCTTGTCTTCTTGTACCATTCCTGGTTTGCTTTATCTGCAGTCAAGCAGGTCTGCCGCCTGCGTACACGTTTGTCGATAAGTCCAGTTTGTCGGGTATGGGCTCCTGCCGCCTGCAGGAGGCCTGGAGTCCTCGACATGCTTTTCGTACGCCTCCGCCGTATTTTTCGTCTCATTCCTTGTAATCGATGTCGCGCATCATGTCCTTATCTTCAAGGGGTGATGTCATGTTGTCTCCTTTATCTTGCTCCTCGAGATGTTCCTCTTCTTCGAGGCGGGAATTCGCTCATATACTTCTCCTCGCAGATGGGCTTGACAACATAAGTGGGCCTTCTTCTTTTCAGGCTCTATTTATTTCTGGTCTTGCTTTGATGGGCCGAGGCTCGATTGGAGGGTGTGAATCCCTCCTCGAACATACTTGTAACCAAACTGGCGTGATAGCTCTAAAGCAGCTACTAATTGTCAAATATCTTGAATGAGCTAATAGATTCTTTCGATAGAACATCAGACGATTACCCTACCTTTTAAAGGTTGATAGTAGTTAGTTTAAGTTGAGACTTGCATATCTTTTGCAGATTTTCTTCGACTGTAATATTGTTAAAGCCAAGAAAATCCGGAGCGATCCCAACCAAAGTAACTCTAAAGCAAACTACTCTGCCATTCGAAGGGTTTGTAAATGCTACATGTATTTTTAATCCTCCAATGCTAGGGAATGTCCTCTGAATTCATAAATGTGTTACTTTCTTAATCTGGATCAGTTACCTGAAAGAGTTTGGGCTTAGCACAAAAGATGTAGGGAAACTGTTAGCCTTCAAGCTACCTCATGGGATGCAGTAACTAAGAAAGATGGAAGCCTCTGGGCAAATACTTTTATTATATTGGAATCTCAGAGGAGGGAATTTATATGCTCCAAGGTACTAAAAAGAGTCACTTTATACAAGTCGGTTTGCAGACTCACTCCCTTTCACAGTGAGGATTTACACTTTCTTCCGAGGCGTTTTCTGATTCCTATAAATAGAGAACATTTCTTAGTTTTTTGGATTATGCTTAATATTTAGATGTTTTCTCTTTGGTGATGTGCCAAAGGATGATCAATGTTGATCATCACTTGCTAAAGGAATGTCTTGATCCTTGAGTATGTCAAGCTTGAGTGTTTAGAGCCTTTAGAACATTAAGTTGTATCGGATCTTTATCTATCTATTGCCAAAGAAAGTTCACAAAGGGTTTTGGGTTTACATTTGTATTCTTTGTTCTTATAGTTCATTAGAATAGAACTCTACCAGGAATGAAAAGAATACTTGTCGTGAAACCGATTCTCTTCTGCATTCATTTGGAGAAGCCAAATGCACCGAAGGTAATTGAAGTTCATATACACTATGAACTTACTAAAGATGCAGTTGATTCGATTTAGTCATATTCTCTTGTGTTTTGAAAGGTAAAATTCTTACGGGACATGTGTATCCCTAATGAGGTCATTGGAAACATGTTAATAAAGTTTCTTTCTTTACTAACTAACATCTTCGTCAAGAAAGTCCAATCCGTGGTTAGTATTGTAAAAAGAAGTGATTCATCAAAATTACTATTGTATGTTAGCTCAATATGTTCTCTATGTGGTTTTCACGCTTGTGTTTCTTTGTTTCGGCATCATTTTCTGTCTACTTTTCCTTGATTCATGTACGTGTTAATTACTCTGTTTTTTCGTTAATTATGCTCTATCCGTTTTTAAATTAGGGTTTCTGCGTTTGTATGTTTGTGCGTATGAGGTTGAGTCGTTTCTCCAGTTGGTGCTCTCACGGTTCGACCTTCAAACTTTAGTGGTCGTGGCTCCGATGGTGGTGTCTCTGATTAAGTCTTTTATTCTTTTTATTGTTTTTTAGTTTGTATTTTTCGGTTTGCGATTGACTTGTTGATATCTTTGCCTCTATCTTGTATCCTTTAACTTCAAAGCCTAAGAGCACCTCCAATNAACCAATCGCGGGCCGCCACGTGTCGTGGAGCCCGCGTGAACAGTGCAAGAACCAGTTCTTAATTAGGTTATTTTAGATATTGTCCTAAGATACTCACTAATATTTTATTAATATTTGTCTTAAGAATTTGTGCTAAGAACTCCTTAAGAACTTCCACTGGCCATCCTCATGCTCATGACAAGTAATTAAATATAGTTGATAACGAGTCACCTACACGTTTCCCTCTTTGGCTTTAAAGTTTACAAAAATCTGAAAAACCAGATATCTCGAAAAATTAGAGAGAGGTGAGAGAAATTTGCTCTCTCTAACTCTCTCTCCCCACAAACCTTTCACTTCTCGCCGCCTTAAGAGATTATCCGTTTCCGGTGGCCGGTGGCACCATCCTCGCTGTCGGTCGCCACCTCTTCTTGTAGGTTTGCTTCGCAGCCCCCAATCCTGTGGATCTTAGCGGTCTTTCCACCTCCTCTTTGCTCTGCTTCTCTGGATCTCTGTTGGTTTGCGGCCGGAATCGATGGACCTAAACAGTGGTTGAAGGTGTCTTTGGCCACCCTGGAGTGCTGGCGAGGTTGTGAGCAGTCGCCCATCCCCAGGAAGCTTCGGATCTATGGTGGATCTGAGTGTTACAATGGCAGATCTGGGTCAGTCTCTACCATGGAGGTTATGAGTGTCGCTGCCTCTAATTAATCTAGCGTTCTTCACCCTCCTCCCTTGCTTCACTCTGTCGCCGTAAAGTAGAGCTCTTGTAGAACTTCCCCGACCAAACCTAAGCTTTGAGTTGAGCAGGCGGAAACGGGGCCTCCGCCGGGGACTTCTCCCTTCAGGCTTCTTGCAGCTTACCACACGGTTCTACATGTTGTTCTCTTCCCTCTCCTTGGTGTCTTTGGTGTTTCATCGGGGTTTTGATTGTTTACCCGTAAAGAGATGCTTTTGCTCCAGTGGAAGGACCTACGCTCGTGTCTTCTCGCGTGTTTTTGGAACCCTCCTGGATCCTCCTGTGCTCACCAAATTTGGAAGATGCCCTTGGCCATGATTCTCTGGTCCTCAGGCAATTGCAGGTGCAAATCTTCAACGAGCAGCTCTCTATGTACCGTGACCGCCGATTACGCTACTAGAGGTGCTCATTATGGTTTATTGTCGTGTATCTACATGTTGCCGGAGTAGTCTAGTAGAGTTAACTGCTGCTGGCGTCTAGCTTATGACTTGATCGGAGATGGTTCACATAGCAAGGATCGGGGCAGGAACGCCTAACCTCCTCCGCTTCTCGTACCGTGGAACCACCTTAAGGATTTTCTCTGCCTTGTCATACTACTATGGCTAGTTTTGTTGATTTCGTAGGTTAATGCCATGGAATCTCGACTCTCAGCCTACCAAATCTTTATTAGCTGCTGATTTGCTTGGTTTGAGTTCTAGCTTTAGTCTAAATTATACATGGTTTAGATTAGATCTAATTTTGTGTTGTAAGAGTCTCTTTTATTTTTTTGGGGACTCTTTGACACCAATTTGCACTTGTTGCAGAATGGATCCAAGAGAAATCTTGTCCAAAAAAAAAAAAGTTTACAAAAACCATGAAGGGCCAAACATCAGAATACAAAATGTTATGTTACTCACGATTTCCCAAACCATGGAGGGAACAACGACATGGTCTCAAATATGTTTATGATATTAACAACTTAGTTACGAAATGCCAAACATCAAAAAACGTTACGGATATGAACAATTTAGTTACATATTTGAAAACATTTGTCAGTTCTTCTATATATATTTGTTATTCGATCTGTATTTATCTTAGTCTTTCTCTCCAATAAAATATTAGTTAATGTTTTTAAAAAAAAATACTATTACATCATTTCAAATATGTTTCTAATTTGAGCAATTTAGTTTCATAATACCAAACAACAAAAAACGTAACATTAAGTTTCTAATATTATTATTGCTTTGGAAACAATGTTTATCTCTAATAAAAAAATTAATATAAAAAGTTTATTTAATAAGAACAACACCCGTATATTTTTTGGTCTTTATCTTTAATATAATTTTAATGTAAACAATTTATTTAACGTGAACAACACTCGCATATTTCTTGGTTTTTATCTCTAATATAATGTTTACCCGTTTTGATGTTTACTCTTGATCGCATGCGCATATTTCTTGGTGTTTATCTCTAATTAAAATTTTGCATTAGTTTTTAGTTTCTGCGAGGTGTATATTAAGTCGTGTCTTTATTTGATAATAACATCTTTTTAGTTCTCATTCACTTTCTTGTTCTGCAAGTATTAGGTTTTCAGTCAAACCATGCTAGTTTTGGAACATTGCTTTTGGTATATTACATTGAATTCATTGTTTTTTGCTTGGTTAGTTTTGTCACTTTTAGTTACTCGTATAATTATGTCATGGAGTTACGGTCGTCTATAACTCCACAAATTTTTTGGTTCAAATTTGATTAGTTTTGGAAATTGGTAATGATTCTATCTTGATTAGTAGATCTGCTGTTGACGAATATTCAAAAAAAAAATAATCACGTATTACATGAGATTGACAAGTTATTATGTATGAACGGAATTTCCCTGAAGGATATATAAGATATGCTCCAGCCCCACGGTTTTCACGATAAGAAAATTGACAACCTTTTGTTAATGATTGAGTTAGCTTATGATCGAGATACCGAAATGTCTACGTTTCGGGAGATGTTGCCTAAGTTGACAAACGAGCAGCAATCCATTTACAAAAAGATTTTTGAAGCATCGATTCACAATAAGGGTGACGTGTTTTTCATCTATGGGTTTGGCGGCAATGGTAAATCATTCTTGTGGACTATTCTATATGATGCTCTACGATCCAAGGGTTCTATTGTGTTGAATGCAACGTCTAGTGGGATTGCTTCATTGTTGTTGCTTGGCGGACAAACATCGCATTCTAGGTTTGGATTGCCTATTAATTCGGATGTGAATACTACATGTTCATTCGATTCACGGTCGAATTTGACTAAGGTGATATGTTAGTGTAAGTTGTAATTTGGGACGAAGCTTCTATGACGAGTAGACATTGTTTTGAAACTTTAAAAAAAAGTATGTGTGATGTTATTAGGTCTAATCGAGATGTTCTGTTTGGGGGAACATAGATATCTAACTCAAAGGAATTGATGAGATTGAATTAGAGTTTTCAAAGGAATTGATGAGATTGAATGATTAGGAATATTTTTTGTGTGCAGAGAATGATTAGGAATGTTAATTTAGGGAATTATCAATAGAATTCATTACATGAATTGTTCTTAGAGTTTGAACTTGATTGATCACCTAACTCATGATCTTGGATTAATTGAATACAGCGAGAGTTGATTTGATTGCTTGAAAATAATTCATGTGAGCAAAATATCCTTAACCAATGAGAGTTGATGTTAAGGGGCTTTGTGAACAAATCAAAATATGAACTTAATGCATGTTTAACCTCATGAATTCAACGGAAGTTAGTCTTTTAGGTTCTTAAACATAGTATTTGGAGACACGAAAGTGAAAAAATTATATAATTGTGTTTTAAGTTCTAGAATGGTTCTAATTGTTTCCCTGATAAATTTCTTATATTCATGATCTGATTTCCTGCGAATTTCCTTAATGTCTGACGCTTTTCCTCTATTGAATTTACATTATTTTTAATACTTGCTTTTATTCACATTGTGATTCGACAAAACAAACAACATTTTATGTGTCTTTTAGCTTGATCTGAAATCGAGAATCTTAGTGCCTAACTGGTCTCTGTGGATTCGATCCCAAGATACTACTGTGATTTGCTGTGCACTTGCAGTGTGTTCTTCGGGTTAAAACCTGAGATATCAAGGAGAGGACTTACCTCAGTTCAGACATCATTGAGACTTCTGATACAAGTGTCAAGGATAATACACTTTACTCAGAAGAATTCTTGAATAGTATTAAGTTATTTGGATTGCCAAATTATGTTCTCACATTGAAGGTGGGTGCTCCTATTATGCTGTTTTGGAATGTTGATCCTAAAGAGGGGTTATGCAATGGAATCAGACTCCAGATTACCCAGTAAGTTGACCATGTTATTAAAGGTAAGGTTATTACCTGAGATAAGATCGATCAAAAAGTTCTGATACCTAGAATGTTTGTTTTTCCTCCGGACACGAGGTTCCCTTTTAGGATGTGTTGTCGCCAATTTTCGGTCGCTATTGCATTTGCAATGACTATAAACAAGTGTGAAGGACAATAATTAGAAAATGTTGGTTTGTATTTGCCTAAACCAGTGCTCTTGCATGGAAACTTTATGTGACTTTGTCATGCAAATAGTACTTTTAGTTGATTTTTTTTCTTTTGAAAAGAAAATATTAACGATTAAAAAGTACTTTAAAAAATAGAAAATCAATCTTTGTGGGACAAAGTAAAAAATTATAACATCAATCTTTATGAGACAGGAGAGGTATGTTCATCCATTTTCTAATTCTCTTTCTAGTACGGGTAAGAGCATCTTTAGCGGAGAGTTTTAACAAGTGTTCTAAACAACAACAATAATAATAATAATAATAATAAGATAATAAAAATTATTTGTTTACTTAGAAGTGTTCTAAAATGTCTTAGAACTCCAACCAAAGTGTTTTAAAATAAGAACACTTTGATTGGAGTTCCAAGAACTTTTAGAACACTTTTAAGTAAACAAATAAAAAAAAAATTTGTTGTTTAGAACACTTATTAAAATACCCTCATTAAAGATGCCCTAATGAGACATGTTTGTATTTTAAGTTTTTAACTACTCCCTCCGTTTTTATTTATATGTCGTTCTAGAGTTGATTTTTTGTTTTTAAATAAGTGTCGTTCTCGGTTTTCAAGATACTTTTTGCAAAGAAATTCTTATTCTAACCTCAAGTTAATAATAAGATTGGAGAGAATACTAAGAGACTAATACAAAATATGTGAGTAAACATGGATATTATAGATAAATTAAACTTTTTTTAATCTACGTGAAATACTCTAGAACGACATTGAAATAAAAACAGAGGGAGTACTAGTTAAGACTTTTACTTTTTGACCAGAAATTCATTCAGTAATTTAATGCGTTTAGGGTTTGAGTCAGAGACTATACATTTCGATCCAACTTTATTTGTGAATTCTGACTTGTGTATGTAGGATGCTTAGAGCACATTCAACCACAGTCTCTTAACTATTTTTTTAAATAAAATATATGAGTGGGTCCCGCTATTTTGTTAACAAACGTCTCTTGCATATCTTATATAAGAGACGGTTTCTTCAACTATTCGCGGCCCCACCGACACGTGGCGGTCCGCGATTGGTTCCTTGTTTAATTTTTTTTTTCAAAATAAAAATAAAATAATAATAAAATTTTTTTAAGAAACCCAAATATGGGTTTGTCCGTTGATTATGCTCTAATGTACATATGTTTATTTCGAAATGTTTTTGAACAAAGACAGGCTTCAGACGTGATATTTTGCATCCTCGTGACGATGTTAAAATTTATACAGAATCTTTTTAGGGTTTAAAGGTAAATCTATGCAAGTTATTTGCGTTGTCATGCTCGTACTGAAATTAACAGTCAAAGAAAGCATCGTAGAAAGATGCAGACCTAAGGTGGTTAGGATGATATTTTTCTAGCATAGCTTAATTATTAACTGCTTTGTTTATTTATTCAAAACCTGATAACGAGGATAGCAGCATAATAACGCAAAATCATGGAAGGAATAATAAATTTAGATGAAAATTAGTTTTTTTTCATAATACTTTTGCAACTTCCATGCATTGCATAACACGCTTTAACGTAAACTTATTATTGCTTTCATCCGTGACCAGTACCGCCACCGAAACCACCTCCACCACCAAATCCACCTCCACCGCCTCCTACACCGAATCCACCACCACCTCCGCCTCCTCCTCCAAGTCCACCTCCACCTCCAAATCCTCCGCCTACACCACCACCAGAACCACCGCCGAATCCTCCACCGGCACCACCGCCGATACCGAGTCCATTACCGCCTCCAGCTCCACCGCCTATACCACCACCTTCGCCTAAACCACCGCCACCTCCAGCTCCTCCTCCAGCTCCTCCACTTATACCACCACCTTCGCCTAAACCACCGCCACCTCCAGCTCCTCCTCCTACACCGCCTCCTCCGCCTAAACCAGCTCCGGCTCCTCCACCAAGGCCGGCTCCTCCGCCAAGGCCACCTCCTCCACCAAGACCTGGTGGGAAGAAAGACTTTTGATCCTCGAGACCACTCTTAAGCTTCCTGTTATCGACACTAGCAAAGGAAGTGAAAGCGAGAGAACCGACAAGTAAGGCAACAAGAAGCAATGACTTAGAAGCCATGTCGGTCTTTGTGTTTTGTGTATGCTAATGATGAGGAACTCTACTAGACAATAAGGTGTTTATATAGCTCTCGTGTAGCATGAGTTGAAGAATTGAAATATTAAATTAAAAGTACAGAGAGAGAGTGATGGTAAAGTTTTACAGTGATTAATTTCATCTGCCCATCTAATTTGTGTTTCCAAATTTAATGCAATCTTTAACTACTAGTGTTGAAAAACACGTTGCCCGTCCACATGTAGTAGACCCTCTCTCTCCTTCATTCTTTGTGTAGTACTAGTAATACTTAATAGCTAATTATAGTACTCACTTTTCCACCTTCACATAATTACATTTAATTTTGGTTATCGGGTTTGATGCATTTGAGTTTTTTTTATAAGTTTTTCTGTACTGAGTTATTAGCTGTTTTGTTTATATGTTTATCAGATAACAATCTTAGGTGTCCATCATTAAAAATAGAAGTATATATTGTGAGAGATTTAGATGTAAAGAAATTTCTCTTTTGTTTATTCAAGCTCTGTGGCTAAGTATTTATACGACATATTTGACCCATATGCAAGTAATTGTCTAAAATACTCTAAGTACAAACATCAAAGTATAAACTCATATGTATAGTCCCTAGCTCATATGTATAGTCCAAAAAAAAAAAAAAACTCATATGTATAGTCCAACTTCCCCCCCCCCCCTCTCCCCTCCCTCAAGATTAAGCATAAAGGTCCCAAATGTCCATCTTGGATTTGAAACTTATGAATTCGACACGACCAAGAGCCTTGGTCAGAATGTCGGCTAACTGAGTCTTTGTCGAAACATGTCTTGTAGCGATAAGACTACTTTGAACAACATCCCTCACAAAATGACAATCATTCTCTACATGTTTCGTACGCTCGTGAAAAACCGGATTAGAAGCGATATGAATCGCAACTTGATTGTCACAATAGAGACTAATTGGAGAAGTGTGTTCAATGTCGAGAAACTGAAGAATACCTTTAATCCACTTGAGCTCTCAAACCGTGTACTGTATGGCACAATACTCTGCCTCCACCGAAGAACATGAGACAATATCCTGCTTCTTTGTTTTCCAAGAAATAGGAGAATCACCAAGCAGAATAAAATATCCCATAAGAGAGTGCCGAGTTATAGGACAATCCGACCAATCAGAATCACACCAAGTTTTGAGAAGAAGCGGTGAATCGACTCTCAAGAGTATGCCTTGCCCCAGATTACCCTTCGAAAATCGAACAACTCGAAGAGCCGCATCCCAATGTTCCGTCTTAGATTTCTGCACAAATTGAGTAAGAACATGAATAGCATAGGGAATACCGGGAAGAGTAACCACCAAATAGATCAACCAACCAACAAGTCGACGGTAACGAGCTGGCTCCGGAAAATCAGCACCATCGGAAAGCGCAAGACGATGGTTCTGATCAAGAGGAAATGCCACAGGTTTGGAACCAAGTAAACCAACCTCAGAAATAATGTCAAGAGCATACTTCCGTTGACATAGATATATCCCGGAAGGACTCCGAGCAACCTCAATACATAAGAAATACTTAAGAATACCAAGATCCTTCATCCGAAAACATGAGCTAAGATAGTCTTTGAAAGCTTGAATCAATGCAAGGGAGCTTCCCGTGATCACCAAATCGTCCACATAAACAAGTACTGTAAGTTGTGTGTTCTCGCGATGAAAAGTAAACAAGGAGTAGTCCGAAACATGCTGCTTGAAGCCATATTGTAACAAAGCACTCGTAAGTTTAGCAAACCAGCATCGCGGTGAATGTCTTAGGCCATAGAAAGACTTGCGAAGTCGGCAAACCTGAGACGAATCATGCGTTTGAAAGCCCAGTGGTAGTTTCATATAAAATTCTTCATGTAAATCACCATGTAAGAACGCATTATGTACGTCCATTTGATGAACATTCCAATTCTTAGCCACGGAAACATCAAGGACAAGACGAAAAGTGGTCATTTTAACAACCGGAGCAAAGGTTTCAGCATAATCCAACCATTCGACTTGATTATTGCCAAGAGCGACCAAACATGCTTTATATCGCTCAATCGAACCATCAGATCGGTACTTGATAGTATAAACAAATTTACATCCTATAGCTTTCTTTCCCAAAGGCAAATCCTCAATAGTCCAAGTTTGACTCTCCTCAAGAGCATCAATCTAAAATCGCATAACATTGCAAAACCTCTCATCTTGAACAGCTTGCGAATAATGTCTAAGAACAACATTAGTCGTGATAGCATGGAGAAAAGCACAATGAGAAGCATAAAATCGATCGGAAGAGAGATAAGCATCCAATGGATACTCAATATCGATGTCATGATCAACAATATCAAGTAAAGATGATGATGATGCATTGACAGTATGGAGTACATAATCCTTCAACTTTGCAGGAGGTTGACGAGTGTGCAAGCCACGACCATACTCAGGAGTTGACAAAACTGATTCGAGCACAGTTTCGGAAGAAGAAACAACACCGAAAGGAGCAGATTCTGAGATTAGAGGAACATAAGCCATGTCACATGTGTCACCCGAACATGAAGTGGAAGAAGTTGGTACAGTAATCGCATGTGGTTCTTCAAGCACATAATCTGCAGAAGTAGTTGCAGGTGGCGAGAGACCTGAAGAACAAGAAGTTATGGACGGAGTAGTAGCCGGAGTTACAACCGTAACAGGTACAGACGATGTCGGCTCATCAGAGACTGAGGCCAAGTTATCAGCCAGCGGAGTATCGAATAAAACAGGAGATAGCGGTGGAGAGATAGCCTTCGGAACAAAGTGCTCTGTTTCCGCAAACGGATACACATCCTCACAGAATATAACATCACGAGAGGTTGTAATTTTTCGAGTTTCAAGATCATAGACACGCCATCCCTTCTTGCTACAAGGATACCCCAAAAACACACATTTCCTACTACGTGAAACAAATTTATCACCACCATGTCGTTGATTATGGACATACCAAAGGCATCCGGACACGCGAAGATGATCCAATGGTGGAAACCGAGCATATAGCATCTCGAATGGCGTTTTCCCACTGAGAGTTACTGTGGGTGTACGATTAATAACATATCCAACAGTCATGATACATTGTCCCCAAAACTCAAATGGTAACGACGCTCGGAATCGAAGTGCTCGATCCACATTTAAAATTTGACGATGCTTGCGTTCAACACGACCATTTTGTTGTGGTGTTCCGACGCAGGAAGTTTCATGAAGAATACCTTGTTCACGGAAGAAAGCACTAAGACAAAGAAAATCACTACCATTGTCGCTACGAATGGTTTTAACTTTCTTTTCAAATTTTCATTTTATGAGCGCAATAACATTCTTCAGTGTTTGTGGTGCTTGTTGTTTATCAGGTAATAAATAAGTTCACAAAGGTCGTGAATAGTCATCTAAAATAGTCAGAAAATATCGTGAGCCACAGAAAGCGGGGGTTCGATACGGTCCCCAAATATCACAATGCACAACTTCAAAAACATCCTTTGTTTTATTCAAACTCAACGGAAAAGGAGAACGAAATTGTTTTGCACGAATACAAATCTCACACGTCTTTGAATCAAAACCACCATTAATATTGCTACTAACTAATTAGAAAACAAATCCATTGTAGTAGAAGCTGAATGTTCCAACGTCGATACCAAATATCTAGTGAAGTCTGACTCGAAATATGCATTGCCTTTGCGACATCCATGCTCCTAAAAAAAAAATTCCATTGCACTCTTCACCCCCTCCAATCAATGTCCTCGTAGTGCGGTTCTGAATAATATATAATCGATTAGTGATTTGGAAAACAGTGGCTCGTTCACGATTCAACTGAGACACATATATCAAATGACATTGCAGCCCATCAGCATACAACACATTCTGGAGCTGAAGATCAGACCCTAACCAAACTGTTCCACACTTTGTCGAGGTGGTTAAACAACCATCAAGTAGTTTGATCATAATAGGACTCATGTCAACAATCTCAGACAATGTATTCACAAAACCAGTCATGTGATTAGTCGCACATGTATCAATAATCCAAGAGAAAAGAGAAGTCATACCCGAGAGTTTGCTTGTGGAAGACTGATCTCTGTCATTGAGAATCCGAATCAGATTCTTCCACTGTGTATTGGTCAATCCACTTAGCCCCAAGCGATCAGCTCCGGTAATAGCGGAATGAGCAGAGGAGACCGCCGGTGGAGCTGTTGTGGCAGTAACCATCGCATTGGCTCGTGGAACACTCGACCCACGACCACGACCAACACTCGGCTGTTGCAGCGAAGATGCTGATCCAGTAGCAAGAGTGGGTCTCGATCTATCTCCCCACCATGTTGGGTACTCGTGTTTGCGAAAGCAATTCTCGGCAACATGTCCAGTTCTGCCGCAAGTCGTACAAGTCTGTCGTGAACGATTCTCAGTAGCTTTGAATCGTCGAGACGAAGACTG
Organism: Anastatica hierochuntica; assembly: GCA_900406275.1. Taxonomy (NCBI): domain Eukaryota; kingdom Viridiplantae; phylum Streptophyta; class Magnoliopsida; order Brassicales; family Brassicaceae; genus Anastatica; species Anastatica hierochuntica. The sequence continues at coordinate 1,713 of OVAN01008032.1, read as the reverse complement.
AACCATAAAACTCATCTCCTCTGTTTTCTCGGCAAGGGTCCGAATCGCGTGTTTTGATTCCTCAACTTGTGACAGAACCTGATATGCTTCATCTATGGATGGAAGCGGATCTTTGGGCAACAAGGAGGATTTAACAACACCATACACATTCTCATTGATTCCCATTAAGAATTGGTGAAGTTTATCTTCCTCTCTTTCTTTCACAATATCTTCCATGGTTTTAGCTTGTTGGAAATTAGCCAAACCTCTCCATAATTGATTGAGCTTCCCATAGTATTTTTGTAGGGAAAGTTCTCGCTGGTGGCAATTCGCGAGTTCCGTTTTCAATCTTTGGACTCGCTGTCCATTACGAACCGAAAACCTCTTCTGTATATGTGTCCACAGGTCACTCACATACTCATGGATATGAAGAGTGGTCCGTAAATTCTCCTCAACAGTGAGCTTCAGCCACGATATCATCATTGCATTATTTGCATCCCAATCATCTAGATCTCCAGAGCTTGCATCAGGCTTAGGAAGAGATCCATCTACGAATCCAAACTTTTTCTTTGCTTTGAGAGAAAGTCGTATGTTTGTCAACCATTCATCATAGTTGGATCCCTTAAGAAATGGCTGTGAAATTACGCTACCAGGATTATCTGCTGAAGAAAGATCATAAGGATTGATTGTCCTTCGCGTCTTACCTCCAGTAGCTACCACTACTCCATCGTTAGCCATAATGAAGAAGAAGTCTACTCTGTTTTAAGAACATATCATAATAGAAAAGGTCAAAGGAGGGGAAGAAGTAGAACGAACAGAGAAAATAAGTCAAGGATCGAAACTAATCAAAGAATTTGTATGCTTTGATTCCGCTCTGATACCATTTCAGAAATTTAGACGTAAAGAAGTTTCTCTTGTGGTTATTCAAACTTTGTGGCTAAATATTTATACAATATATTTGATCTAAACTATCTATAAGTAATTGTCTAAATTACCCTAAGGACAAACATCAAAGTATAAGCCCATATGTATGTCTAAAATCTAATATATAAAAGTTGCTCAACTCTCTCCAAGAGCTTGACACGTCATCAATTTCGGTTGACGTGAAGATGACAAATGTCGCTATACGATTTAAAAGTATGAAAATTAATTTATATTAAATATATAATCTATTAAACTCATACATATTTAGAGAATACGAAAAGTCGTTTCAGTGGTTTTTAAAATTTAGAGGGTGATTGTTTAAGGCTGTAGAGACTTTTGCTTTATTCTAAAGTCTTGAAAGTTAATATTTTTCCAATCACAATTTAACTCTCCTAAAAACACTCAAAACTCTTTAATTTTTTTACCGTTCAACTTCTCTTTTATCTCTTCAATTATTTGTTTTTTCCTACAACCAAGTTTACGTGACTTTTATTTTTTTTTAAAGTCACGGCTTTAAAAGTTAAAGCCTCTATTTTTNCCCCTTTAATTTTAAAATTGAAGAATATGAAAAGTCATGATACCTCAGCAAACGAAAGAAGGACACGTATCTACATTAATTTAATATAATTAAATACAAAAACAAAAAAAACTAAATACGACTAAATGAAAAAAAATAAAAGAAATTTTTTTTTTGAACTCTTCTGATTCTAGTATATATAATATCATCGTAACATCCACGAGAAATAAAACTATCTTATGATTATTATAATAATAATAATAATAATAATAATAATAATAATAATAATAATA
>OVAN01008031.1:0-18775 GCA_900406275.1 Anastatica hierochuntica | reverse complement strand
AAGAGAAGTGAGAGCGAGGAAGAAGAGAAGAAGAGAAGAAGAGAAGAAGAGCTTAACGAGGTTATCAATGGAGTTGAGAGAAAGGTAAAGTTTTTTTTTCTTTNTCAATGGAGTTGAGAGAAAGGTAAAGTTTTTTTTTCTTTGAGACAATAGATATTAACGCCAAACGAAAAGACTTTGGTCGTTTAGGTTTTGTGAGTTTTTTTTCTTTTTTGTATAATAAAATATCATAGTTTTATGAGAACAAGAATATTATTTTTCTTTTGGAACTTAAAAATCAAAAATAAAAGGGTGTTATAGAATTAACATTATTAAAAAGCCTAGGTTCCAAAATCTTTTTAAAAAAATACTAGTTACATGAGATATAGGTTAAAAAAACCTATTTAGATAATTTTCCCTAAATACTTTATATACTTACGATAATTAAAAATGATTAAAATTATAGTGAAACAATGAGTGGAGCTATATGAAATAATGATACTCACTCAGAGAAGCAAAATCACATTAATATGACAATTTTATATATTTGGGAACTACATGGAGATGTTATCTTGCTTGTTCTCACTAATCTTTACTGTAGTATACAATTTGTGTCTTCGGGTTAAATTGAAAGTTTGGGAAAAAGTTTCATTTTTCATGTGGATTAAGATGGATTTACTGCTCTAATAAGGATTTTGTGCATATGGTATATGCTATTCGCGTTCCCCATTTGGCCCTTATTTGTGAATATCGAGGTATGAGTTTTACACACAGACATAACCTCTTAATGATGATGCTTTTAATTGGTTGCAAGGTATTTGGAAGCTATAAACCCTCCCGAAGATACGTTCGTTTTTTGGGAAATCAATACGGTAGGTCTATCGGTTGGAACTCAACTTGCATGTAGAGTATTAGTTGATGTGAGTCATTGCTTCAGGTATGGGGAACTTGAGTCAGAGGATCATGTTAGTTTTCTGTTTCTTTGATAAAGGATGTGGGAGCTAGCTTCTATGGAGTTGCCGATGTTCCCTTAAGTGCCCTCACTATCAATGTTCTTCATTAATTGTTTTGCGGCTTGTAACTTACTACCAACAGGGCTGCTTGCTGTCTCGCTGATCTTGTGGATTTTTTTGAATCTGTGGAAGGCGAAGAATCAATGGATATTCTCATAACAGAGACATTCAGAGAAAGAGTGATTAGTAAATATGTGGTAGATGCGAAACTTCGGATGCAGGCACAAGGGATCAAAAAATCCACCCGGTCTGCACCTATTCTGTTACTGTAGATGGTGGAGATTAGAACTCATTGTTATGTCGATGCATCGTGGTAATCAAAAAGTTAGAGATGTGTTATTAGTTTTCTTTCGTTTGAATACAGATATATTACTTGGTAAGTTTTTAGATGTCAGATTGAATGTGAACTCAACGTTAAAGATTGAAGCATGGGCGATGTTAACGACTATTTTATTAGCTAAATCTTAAGGTCATGCAGAGATTCTAGTATTCTTCGACTCTTAGGTCTTTTTAACTTTTTGAAACGTGGGGAATCTCATAACGATCTTCACTCGATCTCCAATGATATTGAGACGGTGCTTTTTTTTTCATTTCAGTTTATTTCATGTTCCGTAATACTTTGGCTGACTCTTTGGCACAAAGGGCTTTTTTGTTTGCTATTTCGAACTGAAGTTTTCGTTTTCTGACTAAAAAATGATGTTGCATGTAATGTATCTTACTATCATTATAGAATTGGTTGGGTTTACCGCTCTAATTCGGATGTTGCTACTATTACCGACACATCTTCTCCTCCTTAGTTTTGTATGTAGGGCTTTGAGGCTTCATACATTCTGGTGCTTTCATCTTTGTCATCAAAGTTTTTGGTGTGCAAAACTTGTCTCATTTCGCTAGTTTATGCATGTTAGATTTTCATGAGTGATCGGACTTCTTCATGTTTGTAAATTTTATCAACTTTACAGGCTCATATATCGACATGTCGATATCGAGGCTCATATATCTACCTGTTTAATACCCTTTGGGGTTTTTATATTTGATGTTGTAGGAGAAATTTTTTTCATACTAGATGATATTTTCAATTTTCTGTGCTAAAAATTAAATATATTTGTGCTTTGTGACCATTTGTGTTATGCAATATGATTTTTCATTGGTTAAATTGACGTTAGTTAATGTAGTTTTTAGGTAAAAGAGAAAAATTGAAAAAATCTATGTAATTTCTTAATCTATGTGCGTAACCGTAAAACATCAAATATTGAAAAATGGAGGGATTATAAATGAGACACTCTAGATCGTTTTCACTTAGAGAAAGACGAGTTTAATCAAATTTAGAAAAGTCTTTCATTAACTTAGCATAAACAATGAAGTTTTAATACAATCATCTACCCATCTACCCTTAGCAAATACTTAGAAATCCACCCATCCTTCCTGTACAGACTTGGCCCATGAGTTGCTTAACCATATAAGCCTCGTGGCCAGTCTCATTGCGTACATTCAAACAGAATACATCAACAAAGAAGTGCTAAGTTAGATCGGTAATCTCGTCCTACGAGTAACATATAAAATCTGTCAGCTTAAGTAGTTCTTATTCGGTTCATTTATTCATGTTCGAATTCACTTTGTTCTAGTTTCATGTGGCGTACGACCTTATCAACCAGGAAACTCAACCATTGGCCATTAGGATCAATTAATATTCTGCCATCAACCTTAACAATTTCTATTCTCGACAATCAACCTTAAACTATAAAGAATCACTCGGTCTTCAACCATTTATCATGCAACCACGTTCGTTTAGCCTGCAAAAAATCTATCTAAGTATAATATAATTGTATTTTAGAACTTTTATTTACTATTTTTTGACACTAATAGTACTAATTTAAATAAAATAAAATTTAACAAAAAATATATACAAACTGATAAAATAAAGACATAAAAGTAATTCTACAAATATGGAGCTGAACCGCAAATTTAAGTACTTTTGCTTTATATAGTAAAACCTGTATAAATTAATAATGTTGGAACATTAAATGATAAATTAATAAAATATTAATTTCGAGGGAGAGTTTAATTTTTAGCATATGTTTCAAAAAGAGTTTCTTCAATTAATATGACACTAAGAATTTAAATAAATCTATAAATGAAAAATAGCATATACAAATTTAAAATTATAATCAAATACTTTCAATTATCACAATAGAAAAAAATCTGAATAAAATATTAGACTTCAAATGTGAAATGATACATGTTTTTTTTAAGAAATGATACATGTTCATAAATTTAAAATTTAAGTATCACTATCTTGTTCTTAATAATCATGTTAAGACTATGTTTTGGTACATTTTTACGAAATTATGCATAAAATTTATTATTGTTGTTAAACAAGTCTTTAAAAAATTGGAATGTAAATTAGAAAAAAATTTGTAAAATTTTATGCAATAAGTGAAATTAGATAATGATATACAACAAGATTTTCAAAACTATAAACTATGATATACATCTTATAACTATAATCAAAATGCCATATATCATCTTGGCTATATATGTACAAGTTAGTATAGTTATTAATTTATGATATTACTGAGACCATATATTTACAAAGGAGTTTCAAAAAAACTATTATGTTATTATCTTATCGAAATCTGTTAAATTTAAGCCCAACGTGAAACAAAAAAAAATTATTAATTTAAAATGATTAATAATTTATAGAATATTAATTTAAAGAAATCTACTGTATACAAAAAGAATATGTAGTGTTCTAAATAAGGACTGTGATTAGAGTTTGATATAATCACTACATATTTAACTCTTTAGGATATTAAAATTTGATGAATGTGAGTCTTTGATATACGCGTGTTTGTGCAGCTTTTTGTAGCAAACCAATTCAGGATTTGAACATCATCAACATTCTAATGGCCAATAGAAACAAGTTTTTGAGATTGTTCGTTGATATCAACTCGGACAAAGGACTCGTGTTATGAGATTCATGTATCCCAAAGAATGGAGTTGATTCTCATTGTAAGTAAATTACTTATGCTTATGATTCATCTTTGTTATTTGGCAGAGAAGAGAGCTTCGAAACAGACGTTTGGAGCATCAAAAATTGTAGTTATGTATTAGGTAAGTAATTTTCTTTATAGATTAAGAAAGCTACAATGAAACATGGAGGATATTCTAAGTCACCAATAAAATCCGGAGGAAAATAACTGTTCGACATTTATAGACTAATTGAATTAAAAGTAATATATGGAAGATTAAACTATTTTTGACAAATTTCCAATCTCTTTTTCAAACATCAAAACAGATTTTCAATATGCCGATTATTTGTAACGATAATTAGAGGAGATTCTAAGTTACCAATGAAACTAGAAGAAGAAAGACTGAATTCGACATCGTCCAGACTATGCTCAACGACGTAATCTTCGAAAGCCACCATTTTCACATCATGGAGAGGTGTATTCGATTCCATAGTTACCACTCAAACATATTTTTTTAAATTATTGTGAAATGATCTCCACACACCACACATTACGTACATCTGGAAAATAGTGATATGCAAAATATGGTTTATTAAGCTCCATAAGTATTAGCAGAAGATGGAAGATGAGAAAAAGACGACAAAAACTAGATTACGTAACTTAATGTGTATTATAGATTAGGTCATTTACATGATATTCTATATTAAGTAATGTAGACGATATTCTAGATTAGATAATTGATCCGCTATTCCATATTAGATAATTCTTTTGATCCGCTATTCTAGATTAGGTAATTCTTTTAATGTTTTAGTTTAGGTAATTCACGATGTATTCAAGATTAGATAGTTTGTGTTTTTCGTACAAAATCATCAAGTTATAAGAATTCAATTTTTACCTTAATTTCTGAAAGAAAATTAACAAATGCATCCAAAATTTTGCGAAGAACAACGTGATGTCTTATTATAGAAGAGACAAAGTAATTAGGAGACATATTCATGATAAAAACTACGACTTACAGATATATGGTTTACTTTTTCTTCTACTTTTCTAGAAATTCTCCATCTTCGATCTTTAAATTATACTCTTGCACTTCAAAGATCAATTTCTCATAAAATGATGAGTTCAATGGAAACGATTTAACGTAAAATTTAGATATGCAAAATAATATTTGTTAGAATCTTAGAAAGGTCAATATAGTAATTTATATAATGTAAAAACAAAACAAGTTAGATAGGGTTAAAAAGTTCTATCTAGCCTTTTTTTATAACCGAGAGGTTGAAGACCCCTGAGCCCCTAATCTCCAGGGCAGGGTCAGACCAGATAAGATACTCATCTTTGGTGAGCCAGTCGCTCCCAACGCAATTCGAACCAGTGAACTCCTCTTTTAATAGAGAGACTTTTACCATAGAAACTTTTAAAAGAAACTCTTTAATCGGTTATCTAGTCAATTTTTTCTTAAAAGAAACTCTTAAAATAAAAAGCTTTAATCATATAGCAGTCCGCTCCTTCCTATTGCTGATAATTAAGAAAAATCAATGATAGAAAAGAAGAATAATGGTCATAATATCTTGGCAGAGAAGGGTTTGTGGTCTGGTGGTAAGGAGAGGGGACTTGGTGGCAAACACCATCAGGGTTCGATCCACCTGCTACGCAGAAACTAAGTCACATTGTTCCTTCTCACCCAAACCGATATGGGCCCTTGCTCTCGGTCCATTTGAATACCCAGTGAAGGAGTCTATCCGTGGGCTGGCCTCACACCCAGGAAATTAGATCTAGTTCATCATTGAACTGGGTTTAACCCTTTTATTTTGACAGAAAATTCCACTTTAGCAATTTAAAAAAGAAATCAAGAGTACTACAAAAACTATTAATGGGGTATGAATCGTATGATTGTGGCAGACAAAAAGTAAAGAAGAAAATAGGAACGTTGTGAGCAATTTGGATAGGACAGATTTAACTGAACGAGTCGAGAGATTGGAGCAATAGGGAAGAGAATATTGTATTATGCATGTGCTTTTTAATGTCAATGTTATGCATGTTCCACATGTCATCAATAAGACAATAACAAGTTCTCCATCTTTCTCTCTAATTCATCTTCGCCATATATAACCATATCGTACAATATTGCCTAGTCAATTTATGCATGGTTTTATTATCTCTAAGACAGTAAACTTCTAAGAAATATTTTTAAGAGAATATGTGAATTAGATACCATAAAAACAATTATACTAGTCTTACGAGAAGCTTAGAGTTTGAGTTGGCAAAACAGGGAAAAAAAATAATAGTGTTAAATATCTAAGGATAATTATCCATTCTATTATTTGATTATTTACTTCTACATGAAATATTTATTTAATGTGTTGGAGAAGTTACAGCCTCTTTATTATTATAAATAGAAGCTTTAGGGGCTGATTGGTAAAGACTGTAACTGTTAGCTGTTGCCGTAAACTTTTAAGATTTTTGGCTATAAAATATTTTGGCTGTAGAAAATTTGACTGTTACTTTTAATTGTGATAAAAGTCTGATTGTTAACTAAAACGGTAAAATTATAACTGTTAATTTAAATTACATTTTCTTTAAAATCAAACTATAAATTATGTCGAATTTGAATTTAAATCGTAATATATTAGGTTACATGTTTAAAAAATTATTATTAACTTGTAACGTTTTGTAATTTTAATTAGATAAGTAATAAAAATCTCGTTTAAATTTTTATGCTAGTATAATACCAAAAATATTTCATATAAATGTTTTCTCGATATATTACAAATTATTTTATGCTAAACATACGTCTGATTATCTTTTTGATTGAGGACGAAAAACAATAATTACCTTTTTACGTAAAAGATTATCTAGGTAAAAACAAATAATTTAAATGAATCTTCTAAAAGTAATTGTATTATATTAGTTTATAGATTTAATTATTTCTTATATTTTAATTATTTATAAAATTAGTTGAAATATTTTAGATCCTTACCACATGAGTTTTTTAATTAAATAACTTAATAAAAACTAATTATAAAGTTTTGAAGGATTAGTTTAACTAAGAATTAGAAAATATACAAAAAATATTTTACAGTCATTTAAAAAGTCATATTAAAAGGACTTTAAAAATTTGTAGGTTAAAAGTTGTGAGAAAAAAAATTGGGTTGTTTTGGCTGTAGAAAAAAAAAAAAGAAAGTAAAATATGATTGACAAATTTTTAGTTATAAAACTTTTAAAGTAATTAAAATTTTTACGGTCACAATGCTAATTACACCTTTAGTCTCGGTTGTAAAAAAACAACGTTAGAAAATTATTAAAATCTATCATTTTCTTTTACCATTCTCTCTCTCTTACTCTCGTCCCATATCTCACCAAATAAACATATATCAAAAAAAAAGAAAAGATAAATATAAATAATATAAATACTAATATAATATTCAAGACGTTATCAACACGATCTTCTCTATACCAAAACAAGATAAAGTTTAAATCTATATATGCTTAATTTAAACTAGAGTTGAACCCGCACAATATGCGGGTATATTTTTTATCATACACATCTGAACTGATCAAAAATGAATCCAAGACAGATATCCGAATGAATTTTGTTTCAAGGTATTTTAGATATCAAATATTACTCGGACCAAATTCAAACCCGAACAGGTACTCGATAACTTTGAAAATATCAAAAAATCTCGAAAATTCAAAATCTAAATCCGAATCTAAAACTCGAAATAACTGAAAAATAATTAAACTTCAAATCTAAACCCAAATTCAAAACTAAAAATAACTGAAAGATACAAATATCTTGAACTCGAACATGAAACCAAAACCTGAAATTCCGAAAAAAACCCAAAAATCCTTAAAAAATTGGAAAAAACCAGAGAAAATCCAGAAATACCGAATCCAAACTCGAAAACCCCAAAGATACCCGAACACAAATTCGAAATATTTTCCGGTATATCAAGATTTTCCTTAAGGTACTAAACCCGATCCGAGCCCAAATGGATCCGATCGGAACCTTTCCCAAAAAGTACCCGTACAGGGCTAAACTTTAGATATTTAAAAATCCAAACATGAATGGACCTAAACCGAATGCTCACCCTTGCATATAAAATATATACATAAAGATATTTAAGACAAAGTTATTTTATCTATTATTATTTATATAATTAAATTATTTTTTTGTTGTTCAGAAAATTATTTTTTTTTAGATATTTTAGTTTTATGTTTTTTTTATTTTTTTTAAATTGATATTTTTTATTTTACAACTGATTAATTATATATTAATATTATATAAATAAAAATATTTTAATTTCGAAAATATTTTCGTTTAGCTATTTGCAAAATAATAATTGCAAGATATTAAATAGCAAATAAGAATTGTTTATTTGTTTTTTCTTTAAAAAATATTAAGAGAATCTATGATGAGATTTAGGAAGTTATATTGTATTTTTAACCAAATAATAAAGAATGTTATGATTATCTCTAATGAATTCTGAATAGGTTCAAATTTAAATGACAACTTTTTAAGTAGATAAAAAGATGACTCTGTTTTAATGTAATAGATTTTAAATATCTTTTCGAAAGGACAAGCACCGCCTGTCAAACTTTAAATTTATGTTTATGTTAAAAGACAAACACCGCCTCTCAACCTTTAAATTTATGTTTATACTAAAGGAAAGACACCGCCTTGACACCCTTTAAATTTATGTTTATGCTAACAAGCTAATTCTTTTAATGTATGCAGACTAACTCTTTTAATTTATGCAAGCAAACCTTTATTTTACGTTATACGTTAACTCAACGCACAAGATGGCTAGGCCGTCAGCAAAACTAACCCTTTAATTTTATGTCATTATGTTATGCTATTCTTACAGTTTTATTGTTTTCACTTAAAAGCAAAAGTTTAAAGTTAAACTAAATTTACAGTTATCATGTCAAATTTGGCAAAGCTCGAAATTGTTGCCCTAGATATTTCTGGGAAAAATTATATGACATGGGCAATAGGTGTAAAAACATGGTTAGAAACAAATGAGCTTCTTGAAACTATTGATGGTACGGAAACGACATCAAATGAGAAAAAGGCGAAGACCATGATGTCTCTCCGTCACCATTTACATGATGGTTTAAAAGATGAATATATAATAAGAGGAGATCATGTGGATCTCTGACAATCTTTAAAGGATGGTTTGATTACCAGAGATATGTGATCTTACCAAAGGCCATACATGATTGTTTGAATCTCCAGTTTCAAGCTTACAAAAGCGTGAGCGAGTATAACTCTACTTTGTTAATTTGGAATAGTGTCCATGATGGTGTTATGTGGTGATAGTGTTAAAGATTATAATATGCTTGAAAAAACACTCGAAACATTTTATCCTGAAAATGTAATCTTGCAAGAACAATATCGGGCAAGAGGATTCACCAAATATTCTGAGTTAATGCATGTTCTGCTTGTCGCAGAACAAAATATTCTGAGTTAATGCATGTTCTGCTTGTCGCGGAACAAAATAATGAACTTATAATGTTAAACCATCAATCACGTCCAACTGGTTCAGCAGCATTCCCTGAAGTGAATGTTGCATCGTCCAATTATAACAATTGGAGAGGATGTGGGCGTGGACGCGACATAGGCCATGGTCCTTGTTGGGCCTAAACCTTCATCTATCTGATGAAGCTTGTTAACCACTCTAAGCCAAATAATGAAAGAGGATGTAGACTAAAGGAAGTGGGTCTAATTTCGGTCCAAGAGGATAAACTACCAAGTCCAGCTTTCTAGCAGTCAGTCTAACAGAAGCCTGAAGACGTCAGGTCTCGAAGGGAGATGAGATGACAGGTCTCAAATCGGGTCAACATGGTGGTTAGGATCCCGAAAATTCAGGAGAGGATTTTGGAGATCGTTACAACAGCTTCAAGTTGCGGAACCAGCTATAAAAGAGAGAGAGGAGAGGAGTGAAGCTTTCTCAGGAATTCGATCCTTCAACACAACACTTAGAAATGTAGCAATACCATTCTTGATTCTTATACCTAAATCTAGTTGTATTTCTTATTCATTTTGTAAACTCCATTGTTAACGAAAAAACTTAATACAAACAATTCGATTCATCTAAAGTTCTAACGGGATTTTCCCACGCGTACTTTTCCTCATCCAAATCCTCTTAAAAATCTAAGTGTGAGATTTAGCCCTCACATTTTGGCGCCGTCTGTGGGGGAAGAGAGACATTGAATCCCTGACTATGTGACGTGAAGATGGATCCAGTTAACCAAGGCGTTAACTAACCAAGTTTCGATCCCAACGCTCGGAGCCTTAGCTCACCAAACCATGGAGGCTCGGGTCTCCAAACCGTACAACCTCGTCGCTCCGATCTCCGTAACGAACCGCAACCTCAGGCAGAGGCTCAACCCGATCCAATCACTACAGGAACAACCCCTCAAAGGTTTTCTAGTGATGTTGATCCGAGGCCTTTCGCCATCGAAGTGTCGAAATGACAGACCCCTGTCAGATCTCTGCCTCCGGCACCAGCTATGGATCAAGCGTCGACTCAGCTCTCTGAGATCCGTCAGATGATGTTACAACTGGTGAACAGAACCAAAGAAAATGAACGCTTAGTGCACCAGTTGGTATCTCGACAACAACAAGTCGAAGAAGTAACAAGGTCTTTGGTTCCATCGATGCCACCTTCACAATGTAGAAGCTCCAGAGTAACCTTCCGAGACCTTGTAACTAATCCCTCTTTTTCCTCGAGGTCGCCTAGAATTTTCCCCCAATAGCGCAATACCCGAGAGGCAAGGACCTTCCTTCCAGACGTCTGTTACAAGGACAAACCTTGCATTCGACCCCCAACTACTATTGTTATGGGGACCAACATCGCTAGCACGAGCTCGATGCATGCTCAGGTCTCCCATCATATACCTGAGTAGAATCACCGTTTACCTCCACCACCACCTATATTCAGGTCTGGAGGAGGCACCACGATCCCATCTGGTGGCAAAACCTTAGCCTCAGTCCACCAGGCTCGAAACTTGTCCCTCGATCTAGAGACTCTGGGACGAACGGAAGCTGTAACCACAACCTATCTGAGCCACCCAGTTGATCACCCTCAGCAAAATAACCTGGGAGCCCGAGTGAGACACAGCTCTCCAGATATCTGGGGGTACGACCAAACCTGGTTCCCGCGTGAACCCTCCAACCAAGTACAAGTCGACAACTCAGCCATCCTCCATTTGGATAGACCTGAGGCTATTCGAAGGTACATGGAGAGAACTCATGCGACTCTTCAAAAGCTGAACGCCCAGGTCCATAAGGCTACAAGTTCAACTCCCGAAATTGAGAGTATAATTGAAGAAACCTGTGGAACTCCGTTTATGAACAAAATCAAAAATTCTTATATCAAGGATACGATAAAAATCTGAATTGCCAAATATGACGGAACCTCGGACTGTACAACTCATCTTAGAGCCTTTAAGCTAGCAATCATCAAGGCTCATTTCACTCGCGACGAATGCGAAGCAAGTTACTGCCGAAGTTTCACCGAGAACCTGACAGGAATAACTCTCGAATGGTTCTCAGGCCTCAAGCCAAATACGAAAGACAGCTTTGACCAGCTGACGATTGCTTTTATAAAGCAGTATTCGACCCATATCAGAAAACAGGCTTTCTAAGCGGACCTTTGGAAGATCAGACAGGGAGTTGGAGACACGCTGTGTGCTAGTACAAGAAGAGCATAACGAGAAAAGACTTGTCTATTACACGAGCAAAAACTTAATAGACATAGAAACCCGGTACCCGCTATGGAAAAACTAGCTCTGGCAGTCGTCACAACAACTAGAAAACTCCGAGCCTACTTTCAATCACATTTTATCGTAGTAATGACTTCCTAACCATTACACACAATATTACATACTCCCAGCCGATCTGGGCGCCTTACTAAATGGGCCATCGAGCTCAACGAGTATGATATAGAGTACATACCTCGAACCGCTGCTAAGGCTCAGCTTCTTGCTGTCTTTTTCATCGAGCTAGCTAACAAACACCTATAATGCAGGCTCGCAAATCCGAAACGGACTCTCCACGTAGATGGAGCATCCTCGAAACAAGGTTCCGGAATCGGTCTAAGACTGACCTCCTCAGGTGGGGAGATAATCAAACAGTCTTACATATTAGGCTTCAGCGCTTCGAACAACGAATTTGAGTACGAAGAATTAATCGCTGGCCTAGAATTGGCATTAAGACTTGGGATCAGAGAGCTGAACGCTTATAATCATTCCCAACTAGTGGCCAACCAATTTCATGGAGAATACAAAACAAGGGACGAAAGAATGGGGGCATACCTTGAGGTCGTACAAAACCTCACCAAACAGTTTGACAAGTTCGAGCTAACAAGAATTCCTCGCGGAGAAAACTCCTCCGCCGACGCTCTAGCAGCATTAGCCTCCATTTCTGATCCCTTGTCAAACGAATCATAACAGTGGAGGGTATAAACAAGCCGAGTATTGATATTGCCACCCATGCCTCTATCAAAAACGATTTAGAAGAACAAAAAGAGGACGGTCAAACCTAAGTAGTGGCTGCCACAACTGTTCAGGACGAGCCTCTTACCTAGGTTCTAACTACCTTTCGGTTCCCGAAGACCAAAACCCGTAACTTCAAAAGGCATACCTCACTACCTCAAAATACCTACAGGGACATATGTACGATAGGTATTTCCGAGAACCGAAGTTCTCTGAAACCTATTTCTTGAGACACCTCTAGGGGCATGATCCAGAGTTCGGGCTCAAGCGAGAGCATAAAAGGCATCTCTGAGAACATAGATTCCTCGGAACTTGGTTCTCAGAATACCTCTGGGGGCACAATCCAGACTCCGGGCTCAAGCGAGAGCATATAAGGTATCTCTGAGAACATATATTCCTCGGAACATGGTTCTCAGAATACCTCTGAGGCAACGATCCAGACTCACAATGACCCACCGATATCTCTCCATGATAAGATCACTGGACGAGAATATTGGAGAATTACAATTANCCACCCCCCCCCCCCCCCCCACAAGTGGGAGGCTCGAAAACTCAAAGCTTTAAGTGAAAGGTATTGCATAATCGACTCCAAGCTTTACAAATGAAGCATATCAGGCCCATACCTAAGGTGCGTTCATAGCCTTGATACTCGTAAACTTATGACAGAGGCACACGAAGGCTCCTGCGGGAACCACTCTGGCGGCCGAGCTTTGGGCCTTCTGAATCAAAAGACAAGGCTACTTTGGCCAACCATAGTCGCAGACTGCGAGACATATTCCTCTCAATGAGATATGTGTCAAAGAAACGCCCCGATAATTCATCAGCCAACTGAAAAATTATCTTCGATATCGGCACCTTATCCTTTTATGTGATGGTCCATGAATGTTGTTGGACCGCTGGTATCCTCAGAAAAATGACAGCAAAAACTACGCTTTCTGCTTGTTCTAACCAATTATTTCACCAAATGGATAGAGGCCGAAGCTCTCCAGCAGGTAACCAAATTCGAGGTTGAGAAATTCATATGGCGACACATCATATGTCGACATGGGGTCCCTTACGAAATCGTAGCTGATAACGGATCACAGTTTCTATCCAATGACTTTACAACGTTTGTGAAAAATGGAACATATGCCTTACCACGTCCACACCTCGATACCCTCAGGGAAATAGTCAGGCAGAGGCTGCTAATAAATCAATTTTAGCAAACCTCAAGAGACGCCTAGGTACCAACAAAAAGTCTTGGTCCGATAAGCTACCTGAGGTTCTTTAGGCATATTGTACCACCTCAAGAAGAGCTACAGAGGAAACTCCTTTCTCTTTAGCTTATGAGATGAAGGCAATAGTCCCGGCCGAAGCCTCAGTCGGGAGCCTCATACTAAGCCTCTGTACCTTGAACCCTAAAACCAAAAATCAGTTGTTAATGGATGACCTTGACCTGATTGAGGAACGACGAGACCAAGCATTGCTTCACATTCAAAATTATCAGCAAGAAATGGCCCGACACTACAATTCCAAGGTGAGAACACGAAGATTTGTAGTTGGTGACCTTGTGTTACGAAAAATGTTTGACAATACCAAATAGCGAGACGCCGGGAAGCTAGAAACCAATTGGAAGGTCCTTATCCGATCATCCACATAGTACGACCCGATGTCTACAAACTCGTGAAAGTATGAACCGGAGTACCTGAAATCCGATCATGGAACACTATGAACCTCACGAAGTAATACCACTAGGTACTTTCTTCAATCAAACTACGTTAGGCTTGATCCCTAGACAGGGCACGTAGGCAGTCCGCATACAAGAGACGATTGTCAAAAACTTAGGATTAATGCTTCTAGTATGTCTCTGATATTCTTGTCAAATTTCTTAAAATTTTTTGTGGAGAATAAGAAATACCTTATAGGTTTCATCTGTCATATTACCGGACGAAGAAGGTGGAAAAAGTTGTTGAAGCTGTTGCTGAAGTGAAAAAGAAGAAATGACGAAGAAGAAAGAAGAGAAGCAATGAATCAAGAGTAAAGGTTGACCGTTAAAAGCGCGCCGATGTCGGAGGGTGTACTGGAGAGATACGTGTTCCTTTACAATGGTTTTACAAGGTTAGTAGAAGAACAATCGCTGATGGAGAAGAGAATAAATGCAGTTGTTGATACATTGGAGAAGAAAATGGAGTTGGTCTTATTGACCTTAGAGAGAGTGGAAGCAAAATTGTTTTACGGTGGTGCTAAGGGAAAAACATACCAGAATCGTCCAATCATCAAGATCAGGTACCGATCTATATGATGCTAAGGGAAAAACATACCAGAATCGTCCAATCATCAAGATCAGGTACCGATCTATATCTGAGAAACAAATCGAAACAATATTCCACTGGGTTATCGATCTGTATCATTGAATGTTGCATATCGAGAGTATGATAAAGAAAATTGAGATGCATGTTTTTGATAGGGAGAATACATATGAATGGAATGTTTTTATTGATTGATTCACAAGTTTGGATAAATATTCTGAAACAAAGATGTTGGAGTCATTACCGATGTGTATACAAGAGAAGCTCTAAATGGTTTAGTTGGAAATTACAACAAGGTGGATTTGAGAATTGGGAGGACTTCATATAGAAATTGATTCTCACGTTTGGTGATTCGATTTAAGTCGAACCGAGTAAAAGATTGTTTGCCATTCAACAAATCGAGTGAGAGAGTACTTTTGTGAATTCGAAGATTTGTTAGCTCAAGTGGCAGGATTGAGTGATAAAAATCTCGTAGACATATTCTACAACGGTTTGAAACCTGAGATGAAGGAGGTTATAAGAATGAAGGAGCGAAAGGCGTTGAGGGAACATATTGCAGCTGTTTTGCGGATGGAATCAATCTTTTTTTGTAAATCAATGGGAGATGTTAGTAAAGGAGTTTTCAAAAGCAGCAAACCTTCTACGTCGATTCCTCTCAGGTCTTCTTCAACATATAACACCAAGAGAAATTTTGCTAGTAAAGACATAAAATCTTAAGAAGCAGCTAAGATAAGTCAAAAAGGAATATTTAACTTTCCCAGTAAACAAATAACAAGACCAAAGCAACACCACACATACACTGAACTGTATGATATGAGAAGTAAAATGATTTATTTTAAGTGCAAGAGAAAGTATTTCAGAGGGCACCAGTGTCCAAATCAGGAACTGCATATTTTAATAGTAGTCAATGGTTATGAATTAGATATGTTGGATGATAATATAGTGGAAAGACATGATTCAGAGCAAAGGAAACATGTGGAAATCATGGTCCTCTCTCTTAACTCATTACTTGGGATACATTATCCTAAAACAACAAAGATGTATGGATACTTGGGGAGTACAAAAATGGTAGTCAATTTAGATAGTGAGGCATTTCAAAACTTTATGGATCCTGCATTTTCTTACAAAGCTAAACTCAGGTTGTGCTCTCATATGAGTGAGGACATCGTTTGGGAAATGGAGTCACAATGAAAGGCTTGGGGGTTTGTCAGGGTGTTCATATTAATGTGGGTGATGTTCAATTCAAATCATATTTCATTGGTTTGGAATTGGGTGGTATTAGGAAGATGTATCATCAACTGGAAAACCTAAGAGCATAATTTTCAGCATCAAGGAAGAAGTGTTACCTTGTTTAGTGATCTAAATCTTCACTTAGTGAGTCTACCATTACCAAGATCATCAACTATTATTGTTATATGTCAAGTAGAAGAAGATATAGTGCTAGGAAGGTTCACTGGCTCAACGGAGATATCATTGTGCTACCACCAAAAAAGACAAATTATTAAGCAATTTGATAGTGTCTTTGTGATTTCGACATGATTACCTCCTTTGAGGGGTTATGAACATGCTACCAACCTTGTTTATGGAGTCACAAAATTTTCCGTAAGGCCTTATAGATATCCACACGCAAGCATAACAACAATGGAAAAGATGGTTACAAAGATGCCTGTCTTAGGAATAGTAAGGAGTAGCACAAGTCCTTTTTCTAGCCCAGTATTTTTAGTCGAAAAGAAAGATAATACTTGGAGATTCTGCATTGACTATAGGGCATTGAACCAGGAAACCATTCTTGACAGATTTCCAACTTCACTCATCGATCAATTATTGGATGAATTGAATGGTGCAATTATATTCTTCAAGTTGTATTTGAATTCTGGATACCATAAGACAAGTATGAAGGAAGAGAATATACATAAAATGACATTTATGACTTTATAGGGGCATGTGAGTTTCTGGTAATATCATTTGACTTAACAAATGATCTTCCACTTTTCAGTCTTTGATGAATGTTGTATTCAAGCTCTATTTAAGGAAGTTCATCTTGGTTTTTTAAGATGTGCTCAAAAGTGAATCAGATCATGATGTTCACTTAGGAGTTGCCTTGAGAAATATTTGCATAACAACAACTCTTTGCCAATCTGGAAAATGTCAGTTTGGCCTGCGCCAAGTAGAATACTTAGAGCATATTATTTCATTAACATGAGTAGCTAATAATTCTTCTAAGACTAATACTATAAAGTTTTGGCCTACACCAAATACGGTGAAACAATTACGAGGATTTTTGGGTTTGATACGATACTATCGAACATTAGTAAAGTTTACGGAGCTATAGCTACACCTTTAACAGAGCTCCTCAAGAAGGAACTGATTTATTAGTCTGTAGAAGCTATAGAGCAGATTAAACTGTCATATGAAATAGAACTCATGGAAGTAGTAATGGTTGTTCTCAAGTGGAATCGTTAATGGGAAGAAAATTCATTGTCCACACGGATCAACGTAGTTTAAAGTTTTTGTTGGAGCAAAAGGAAGTTAATATGGAGTATTACGGATGGTTGACGAAATTTTTGGGTTTTGACCTTGATATCCACTATAAATCGGGAACTAAAAACAAGTTTACGGATGGTCTTTCTCATATAGTGCAAGATCGGACATCATCAGTCAGTCACACATTATTTTTGTTGGTTGGTCCTTCTGTGTTGCAATTACAAGA
This sequence comes from Anastatica hierochuntica, assembly GCA_900406275.1. Taxonomy (NCBI): domain Eukaryota; kingdom Viridiplantae; phylum Streptophyta; class Magnoliopsida; order Brassicales; family Brassicaceae; genus Anastatica; species Anastatica hierochuntica. The sequence continues at coordinate 1,317 of OVAN01008031.1, read as the reverse complement.
CATATATGCTGAAGACATATATGCAAATATGGGAATCGATAAACTGGGAGTATCAGATCATTAATGGTTGTCTATGGTTCAAGCGCATGCTAGTGTTACCTAAAGCATCTATATCCCTCTTATCTTGAAGGAGTATCACGATAGGAAGTTTGGTGGTCATTATGTAGTTTTAAAGACCGTTAAGAGAATTCAATCAATGTTTCACTGTGAAGGAATGTATAAGACTGTACAGAAATATGTGGCAGCCTGTGACATATGTCAAACTCAAAAATATTCAACACTGTCACCTGGAGGTCTATTACAGCCATTATCGATACCAGAGAAAGTTTGGAAAGATTTATCGATGGATTTCATGGTTGGTTTGCCATCATCTCAAGGTTGGACTGTGATGGGTAATTGTTGACAGGTTGAGGAAATACACTAATTTTTTGGTCTTAAACATCCATTTACGGTTGTGGAGTTCGCTTTGGTGTCTAATAATGAGATTGCCATGCTTCATGGTTTTCCAAGGATTGTGATAAGATAGAAACACGAATTTTCATAGGACATTCTGGAAAGAAGTTTTTAAACAGGTTGAGACATATTTTAATACAGTTATGCTTTTCATCCAGTGGCATATGGCCAAACAGAGGTCCTAAATAGGTGCTTGGAGACACACTTAAGGTGTTACGCCTCTACTCACCCTCGTACTTGGTTCAAGTATCTTTCGTCGGGGGAGCAATGATATAATAAGTCATTTTCATACATCCCGTAAAACCACTCCATTTAAAGTGGTGTATGAGAGAGACCCTATAACTATTTTCTCTTTTGGGGATGGTTTGACGAATAATTTTCAGTTGGAACAATCACTTAAGGAAAGAGATATAATATTGAGTTCAAACAAGAGAAATCTATTAAAAGCTCGGCAAGCTATGAAGAAAGAGGCATATAAACATCGAACAAGAGTGGAGTTTCAGGTGGGCGAGAAGGTTTTTTTGAAACTAAAATCGTATCGACATCATTTTGTGCACCGCATGATTTTCCAAAAACTAGGTGCTAAATATTGTGAGTCTTATGAAATATTGGCATGAGTTGATCAGACTGCGTATCAGCTGTTGTTTCCTGTAGAGTCTAAGATTCACCATATCTTCCATGTGTCACAACTACGAGTGGTAGTAAATAGTGATTAACAAGTTTTACCAATACCACCACAATATGAGGATGAGGGATTGCGCGCCTTGGTTCCCGAAGACATACTAGAATCACGCCATAATGACACAAGCGGATTGGAACTGTTGGTTCAATGGCAATGTTACCGAGACATGAAAATACTTGGAT
>OVAN01008030.1:0-18776 GCA_900406275.1 Anastatica hierochuntica | reverse complement strand
TCTTATCTATGTTATGGTTATGTATGTCAATGACTTTTTATTCAAATCATTACCAGAATTCCCTTCTATTTCCAGATTGAAAATTAACCTACGTTTCCATAACAAACAGTGTGTTCCCAACCTTTTCTTGAACTTATCCACCTTCTTGTCAAGTTTCTTGAACTCCCCTGCCATTATCTTGAAGCTCTTGTGAATTTCCCGAAAGTTTCAACAATTAATGTCAGATATCTAGTATTCCTTACTATTCTAGTATTCCTAAGATATCTAGTGTTCCTTGCTATTCCAGTATTCCTCAGACACCTAGTATTCCTTACTATTCTAATATTCCTCAATCCTTGAATCAATCATGAATCAATCCTTGAATCAATCACCATCTCCGAAGACGAAACCTCCACCTCCTCTGTCATATTCTTCTTTAGCGATTTCTTATTCTCAGACTCTCTAACAGTCGTCAGCCTCTTCTTTGGCGATGACGAGAGATACCCCCTTCTTCTACCACATCTCCACCACCAGTAGTCTTCCGCTTCTTCTTCACTGGTAAGTCCTCTATCACTTTTCCTTTTCCCTTTTTTTTTTGTTCTTGTTAGTCTCCTTTGAAGCCTCATGAGTCTTCGGGTCTTCTTACTCCTCCTTGTCACTTTTTTTTTTCATCTGAACTTAGATAAATAAAATCAAACATACAATAATTAAAACTACGAGAACCTACACACCAATATTGAAACAGAAAGAAACACAAAAGAAATAGACAAGCAAGAAGCTACGAAAGCAGAACATTTGACAAGAAGAAAAAAGTGTGAGACTAAACAAAGACACAAACCAAAATAGAGGCGTAATGAAGGAAGAAGCATAGCACTTCAATGGAGAGTTTGACTTCAGGGAGGGGACCAACCACGAGACTCTTTCTCCAAAGTTGGCACTAACCATCGCGAATACAGGAAATGACAGAGAATTTCGAGATTTTGACTTGATTTCTAAATGTATCTCTTTCAGTTATCCTCTAGTTTCACGGATCGAAGAAAGGAAGGATTCTCGTCTAAATGTATCTCTTTCAGTGTTGGATCAGGTGGATATTTTTAGCCAATCAGAACGGATTGAAATGGTTTTCGGATCTAGAAAATGGGCCGAATATAATCTGATTTTTGCGTAATTATCTCAAATTGTACTCTGAATTTTGTCTTTTTACTTTATAGACTTTAATAAAATAATTATAAAAAATTGAATTTTTATGCGGAACATAGATTTAAGCAAGAGGACTTGAGCCGTTTTCTCACTAAAAAACCCTATCGTGTGATAGGTTTTGATGGCGATGGCGATGGCTACGGCGATAGTGATGAACGGAGAGTTGAAGAAGGTTCCTCGACCAGGCCGCGGCGGATTTCAGGGACGTGGATTAACGGAGGAAGAAGCTCGAGTTCGCGCTATATCGGAGATTGTTAGCTCCATGATCGAGCTCTCCCACCGTAACGAGATTGTTGACTTAAACGCTATCAAAACCGCCGCGTGCCGGAAATATGGCTTAGCCCGTGCGCCAAAGCTTGTCGAGATGATCGCAGCGCTTCCGGATTCAGAGAGAGAGACACTTCTCCCGAAGCTCCGTGCTAAACCCGTACGAACGGCTTCAGGGATCGCCGTCGTTGCAGTTATGTCGAAGCCCCATAGATGTCCGCATATAGCCACGACGGGTAATATATGCGTGTATTGTCCTGGTGGACCTGACTCTGACTTCGAGTATAGTACTCAGTCTTACACCGGTTACGAGCCCACCAGTATGCGAGCTATTCGAGCCAGGTGATGATTTTTCTACTCTGCCTAGCAAAGTTAAACCCTTTTTGATTGTTCTTGATTAGGTGGTTTATGGATCATAATCATAACAGTCCTCACTGCATATGGTTCTTTGTCATTGGAAACATTGTGTTTTTTTTTTCTATTGTGGAATTTGCAATTCTGATCCTGAGTTTGAACTTAGATTCATGGGAGGTACTTGCGTGATGTGTTGGACTGAGATTAATGTTTCCAACTCTTCTGTTATAGATTACAAGAAATGTTTAGTGAACTGAGAGAATTCTAGATTATAAATGAGAATACATGCTTGCTGGGTTGTGTAGCTGCTAAAAGTCCATAAAAAAATGCTTAATCTGTAAAGCTTGTTCCTCTCCATTAAGAAACCAAAAGGATATAAGATTCTAAAAGGGAATTTTTGAACATCCTTTTCGACCATGATAAATTTATATATGGTTCTGTCTGCTGTTATGTGATGAGGATGCGAGTTTCATGTTAAAATAGTCTTTGTTAAAGCCCTGTTTATTTTTTAAGGTACAATCCATATGTTCAGGCAAGGAGCCGGATAGATCAGCTCAAGAGGTTGGGTCACAGTGTAGATAAGGTTAGAGTTTGATATTTTTTAGTCATCCACGAGTAAATTTTAGCCCTGAAGACTGCTACTTATTATATGAATGACAGGTTGAGTTCATTTTGATGGGAGGGACTTTCATGTCACTGCCTGCTGAGTACCGGGATTATTTCATAAGGAATCTTCATGATGCTTTATCAGGACACACTTCTGCCAATGTTGAAGAAGCAGTTGCCTATTCAGAACACAGTGCAACTAAATGCATTGGCATGACAATTGAAACGTGAGTTTTTTTGGTTGGTGTCTTTCTTTGTGGATGCATTGACCATGTTTAGTATCTGAACTAGTTTATTTGAAGCTCTATATTTTTCTGCCATCTTATTTTATTATAGCTTTGGTAGTTTCTGTATATTGATCTTCATTGCGTCCTTGTGAAATTTGATGGAAATGGTCAAGTAGAGTGAAAATATCTCAAAAGTCCAGCCCCAAACTTTTGTGAATCATTTCATGTTATTGTCATTGTTGATTTATAATGGAAAAGTGAGAATACAATATCTAATCTGTTATACAAATTTATCAGGAGGCCAGATTACTGTCTTGGACCTCATTTACGACAAATGCTGTCGTATGGTTGCACCCGACTTGAGATTGGTGTCCAGAGCACATATGAAGATGTTGCCCGTGACACAAATAGAGGTCATACAGTTGCTGCGGTTGCCGACTGCTTCTGCCTGGCTAAAGATGCTGGTTTCAAGGTATTCTTTTATAGATATATTAGCCCTTGAATAATGTTCGATCCTGTTAGTATCAAGCTTCTGTTGTCGTTTTCACCTATGTTTCTGTTTATCAATTTACTTGATATGAATAAACCTTTCATATTCAGAAGACTGCTATATTTGTGTCCTCATTCCTTTTGGCTATTTGCTTATAGGTGGTTGCACATATGATGCCCGATCTTCCTAATGTTGGGGTTGAGAGAGACATGGAAAGTTTTAAGGAGTTTTTCGAGAGCCCTTCATTTAGAGCAGATGGGTTGAAAATATATCCTACCCTTGTGATACGTGGAACTGGCCTTTATGAACTATGGAAAACTGGGAGGTATATTGTTGTGTTTGAAGAAGAGTGCGTGTATGTACAAGGGAAAGCTCTAATCATCTTCAGTTTTGTGTAGGTACCGAAACTATCCACCTGAGCAGCTTGTGGATATAGTTGCAAGGATTCTTTCCATGGTACCTCCATGGACACGTGTTTATAGAGTTCAGCGTGATATTCCTATGCCTCTGGTTACGTCGGGGGTTGAAAAAGGCAATCTTCGTGAACTGGCTCTTGCCAGAATGGATGACTTGGGCCTAAAATGCCGTGATGTTCGAACTCGTGAAGCTGGTATTCAGGTACCAATGCCATATGTCGTTTTGCCATTTGTTTTGTTGTTATGAATACGAAATTGGCTAAGAAATATTTTTGCTCATATGGTCTGTGTACAGGACATACATCACAAAATTAAGCCAGAACAGGTAGAGCTTGTCCGTCGTGATTACACTGCCAATGAAGGTTGGGAGACATTCCTTTCATATGAAGATACACGCCAGGTATAAGCTCCATATCTCTCTTCCTAACATTTTTATAGGACTGTGCCAGAGAGTGTTAGTCATAACCCTGTATGACTTTTGTTTGGGGATTTCTATGACTTTTTATCCAGTTTATTAAGACTTCTGGCTTGTTCTGTCACTCATTAGATATGTGGAGTTATGTTTATCTCTATATAGGTGTTTCTGTTTTTTGAAAAAAGGAAATTGTTAAGTTTAGTAGGAGGCAGAGCCTGTTATCTGTATCTTTTGGACTAAGCATGTAGCCCCAGATAGTGGTGTGTATACATTGAGTTTGTATTCTTTGATCAAATACACAATACGATCTTGTTCATGTATAGATTAGAAAGGTGATCAATTTTGTATCCATAATTTCATTGGTGCAACGTAGCCAAGAGTTTCATGAGAAACTAGAAAAGATTTATGCTCTCAAGCCGTAAATCTGATCGTCTGTCTTATAATCTGTCAAGGCTTGGAAATGACGCATAATTTGCCTTTTGTGGTTGAAGGACATTCTTGTTGGGTTGCTACGTCTGCGAAAATGCGGGAAGAACGTCACTTGTCCAGAACTAATGGGAAAGTGTTCTGTTGTCCGTGAGCTTCATGTATATGGAACAGCTGTACCAGTTCATGGTCGAGAGGCGGATAAGTTGCAACATCAGGTAACCCAAGATTCAACTTGAAGCTGACATTTAACTAGGGAGTTCGTAGTCTGATATGTATCAATTTTGCAGGGCTACGGTACACTTCTGATGGAAGAAGCAGAGAGAATCGCTAGACGGGAACACCGGTCTAACAAAGTAGGTGTGATTTCAGGTGTAGGGACCCGACATTACTACAGAAAGTTGGGTTATGAATTGGAAGGTCCATACATGGTGAAGCATCTTTTGTGAAAATTCTATTTTACTTAAAACCTTTGATTTTGAACTAGTGAGATCCATTTTGAGTGTTGTCATTCTTTGCTTTCTAAAAGAGATAGTCAAACTCTTTTTACAGTCGCAATTTGAGTAGAAATGAAGTTGTCTACAATATAGTTTTCAAGTGAGGCATGCAAAATTTCGTCTCTTCACCTTTACATTACCTCTTTTTCTAGCGCTAATACTAGCCTTAGGTCCTTCCGCTGCTTCCGCCTTTTGCTCTGCTTCAAGTATTGCCCTGCAATTATCTCACAACAAAAACATTGGTCGGTTTTTAAATTTTGCAGACAGGAAAAAGATGTGATCTATACTCTCGCCTCATCTAGAATGGGTTTGACTTATAGATACCAAGTTTCTGCAATATCAAAACCGTCCTTCCTTATCTCCTACTTCAGTTTAAGCTATCATAAACGTTTTACGTAAAATCAAAAACTGGGTCATCGTGCTCAAAGATCACGACAGTCGAGAACAATTTATGGAAGGGTCGAAAGGGCATATCGAGGTCGACTTCTACATAGATCTTTTGATAGGTACCAACCCACCATACCTGCAGTCTATCTTTGAAGATTTTCCAAAGAGGGTAAATACAGAGATGGAACAGATCGCTCACAGTCACGGTAGCCCCTGTGGAAATTAAAAACGCTGCTTTCCGGATCAAACGCAATTATACGCCAGGAGCTGATGGTTTGACAGGTGCATTCTATCAGAATTTTTGGCATGTTGTGGGACCAAGTGTATTCTCGGAAAGTGCAACGGTTCTTTTCAACAGCGACCCTAAGCCTGAAATGGAGCCATAAGCAGCTTCTCATTCCGAAAGTCACCAATGCAACCTCTATGAATGACATGAGACCAATCAGTCTATGTACTTTTCATTACAAGATCATATCCAACATTTTTTGCTCAAGACTGAAGTGTTTCTTGCCGTATATTTTCTCAAATAAGCAAAGGGCATTTGTGTACGGAAGATTAATCAACGATAACATTTTAATTGCACATGAAATGATTCATGCGCTTAAGACGTATAATGCGATCTCGGATGAGTATATGGCGGTGAAGACCCACATGTCGAAGGCGTATGATCGTGATGAGTGGTGGTTTCTAGAAACGTGGTTTGATTATTACTGGATCAAATGGATTATGGCGTATGTCAGCTCTGTAACAGACTAAGTCTTGCGAAACGGACGCACTCATGGTTTCATTAAACCTGAAAGAGGCATCGACCAAAGAGATTTTCTCACCTTTCTTGTTTATCTTATGTGCAGAAGCTCTTGTACACCCTCTAAATAAAGCTGAAATATAACGAAGACTTGATGGGATACTACTCTATACAAACGGCTCGAGCGTACATTATCTACTCTTCGCTGACGATAGTCTCCTCTTATGTAAAGCCTCCAAAGAGAACTATGAAGAGATCATTAGATGCTTGCATCTCTATGGTCCAGCTTCAGGTCAATACGTAAATAAAGCGAAATCTTCGATAATTTTTGGAGCGAAGGTTCAAGAAGAAACTAAGATTGTGACCAAATCAACCCTAGCAATCGACAAAGAAGGAAGGGAAGACAAGTATCTTGGCCTCTCGGAATGTTTTAGTGGATCAAAAAGAAAACTTTAAACTTCATTCAAGAGAAGCTCTAACCAAGACTGACGGGATGGTATGCGAAAACCTTGTCCATGAGGGGTAAAGAAGTTCTCCTGAAATCCACTTGTTTGGCGCTTCTTATCTATGCAATGCCGTTTTTAAATTATCTAAAGTATCTTTTTCAAAAGCTTACTATCGCTATGATAGAGTATATTGGTGGTGTAATTATGCCCAAAAGAAAAAAATATCATGGGTATCGGTGGCGGATCTACATGGTAGGGAGGGGTGTCATTTGACACCCCTTAAATTATAATATTAATAATTTTTAGCGTAAATGTCCAAAGAAAATTAGTGGTTGAGTTGGTAGAGTAAATCTTTTGAACCCCCAAAACATGAGTTCAAGTCCACTTTAAAGCATTTTATTATATACTAACTTTTATAGTTGATTTTTGACCCCGGTTAAGCTTATGTAGGAACAAAGACTTAGAAAAACTCGGTTTCCACGACATATCTGACACTGTTATGCAAGCCATCTTGGTCTCCTTGATCATCCCAACTCTCCTTGATCTTCCCAACTCTCTAGGGGCTCAGGTCTTGAAAGGGCGATGCTATCAAAATAAAAGCTTCTTGGATGTCGTCCATCATACGCGTGGAGAAGCATCATTCCCGGACGAGAAATCCTTCAAAAGGGATATATTATTTTAATTGAGGATGACAAGGACACTCGAATCTGGTCTGATCATTGGATACCTGGCGATGTCTCGTGAGCACCATATTGAAGAGATGACGCCACAACTAAAGCTACTGTGGTATCAGATTTATTCCTCTCTTCATCATGCTCTTGGGATGTGGTTAAGGTCACTAAATTTTTGTCTAATACGATGTAAGGAAAATCCTGAGCATCAAACCCCACCTTAACTGCTGAGACAAACTGGTTTGGTCCCTCACAAGATCGAATTTATATCAAGTACAAAGTGGACAAAAGCTACTAAATGACATCGCTTGAATTTGAAGAACCTCCTCAGGTATCTCTTAGCCCACTAGAGGAAAGTATATTGTAAAAAATATGGAAACTCAATACATCATCCAAGTTGAAGCACTTCATATGGCGATCAATGTCTGGTGCATTAGCGGTGGCGACTAGGCTCCAGACACGAGACATTAAAATCAATCCCCTCTACCCATTATGCAAATCTCTTCCTGAATCGATCAACCATTTCATATTCCACTACCCCATAGCCAATCAAGTATGAACGTTATCGCCATTCCCATTACCTGAAAGAGGTGTCTCTAGAAACTCTACTCTCCTCAATGTCTATCATCACATGAAGTGTTGCAACTCAACTACTGTGATGCTCCGCTACAAGAATACTTTCCCTTGGATCTTGTGGCATCTTTAGAAGTCAAGAAATTTGCATATATTTTGAGAAACAAGCTCTGCTAAAGCTATCATGGAGAAAGTCATGGATGATGCATCTGCTCGGGATACAACCAACATAAGCTCTGACAATAGTGTTAGCAAAAGAAGTTTAAATATGGCGATCTCGACGTGGAAGAAACCAACACTAGGAACTTTTAAGTGCGATATAGGTGCGTCCTGGGTTAATTTGCAGAAAAATAGGGGAGCAACTTGGATTATCCGCAACGATCGAGGCTCAGCTATAATCCATGCTTTCTCTCCTTTGCCACCAAACCTAGAAGCGCACCTCCTTAGCCCTCTAGATGTCATGCAAAGCTTAAACTCCCTACACTACCAAAAGTTCTGCTTTGGAACTTTCCTCTGCTCAAACACTTATCCTATTCTATCATCCAAACTTTAAGTTCTTTTGAAGAATGGAGTATGTCCCAAGTCAAGAATGAAGCAAATTTGGTAACCTAATCTATTGCTAATAGTGTCACTTCGGATAATCGCTACCAATCTTATGTATCGTGTGAACAATTAAGTTGGCATAAGCACATGCTAGAAGCCGATGCTCGACATTATAATCACTAAGTGTTGCTTACGTATGTCTCCATCTGAGATAGGAGTTGAAGCATGTTCTGCCAAGTTTAAATGATAAACTTGTCGAAGTACTAGTTCTCGAGGACACCAAGCCTCTATCCTTTGTTTTATTTACTATGTTTTCCCTTATTTCCTTTGGAATTCTTTTGTATTGGGGTCAACCCTGTGGAGATAATAAAAGCATCCTCAGCGTAAAAAAAAAAAATATTCTTTCTTCATTTTTAAAGGATTGTATCAAACCTTTAATGACTAAAATAATTAAACATCTAGGAAGAAATTATAAGGAGTTAAGCTAAGAGATAACGTTACAACCTTACTTCACGTAACATCATAAAAGCCATCAAAAATAATAATCTTGCGCCTATATATTTGTAACATCTTTATCCCGTAGTCCGTGCCCTAGTTAATTAGGAAAATTAATTGGTTGCTTTTTCGCGAACCTTTTATGTCCTAAACCAGTTTTCTGAGCTGAACCCATAACCTTCTCTATTAAACTAATCAATACTACAAAAGTTCTTGACACTCTCAAGAAAAGACACCTCAACATTTTAAAACTTCAAAAATTTGACATTTCATTTAAAATATGATATTGAGAGGCCAATGAAAATAAAAGATTAATACACTCAAGTTTCCTATCTCTTTCCCAATTTTATCTCTATCTATCCTACCGAGAAAGAAAACCTGATTAGCGAGAAACCCCATTATGCATCTTTTTGGATCTTTATCCAAACGAAATAAAGAGAGAGAAAAATAAAGTTTTCTCCATTTTTCTTTTTGGACCTTATGTTATATGTTTAAAAAAATTTTCGTTGCATTCGCTTTTTATGTGATTTTCTTTCTCTTTTACATCTCTGGATAGAGGTTGAAACTTATACTGCAATTAATATAAAAGTAATTAGGAAAAAACATACATTAACAACTATGTCGTTAACATCTAATATAAAATCATGATTTTAAACTGTTTGTTTTAAAACAAGATTATAGGCTGATAATAAACGGCAAAAAATTGATATTGAACAACATATAAAATGCAAAAGTCTGTCCCGCAGCGTAGCGCAGGTATTTACTTAATTATAATCTAAAAAGTTAAGCCTTTTTCCTTGTTTTATTACCCCTGCTGAGCCTTCAACTTTCAGAGAACAAACACAGAGAATTTTCGAGTCTAAATAAATGGAGAGAAGAGATAAAAGAAGAAAAGAGATGAAGCATGTGCATTCTCTGCAGAAGACAGTTTGATATGTTTTGAGAGAAAGGTCGATCGGCCAAGAAAATAGATGAGTTTCGATCTGGAATTTTTACAGAAGGTAACTAACTCCTCAATTGACATTCTATAATTTACAGATCATGTTTTCGTTCAATATTCTAAGAGTTATAGTCGTTTTACCGAGGAATATGGAATCAGATCGCGAATCCAACCAGTCCGAGTGTCGAGAACGTTTCTGAGGTCAATCAGTGTCCGATCGGTGTCAGATCAGAGCCTACGGCTAGAGGACATCCCTGGCTACATTATTACCATTTAGATCGAGAAGTTAACAGTTATTTTCAGTTCAATCCCCTTGTTTCTGATCGTATTCTATTCTGACAGTTTTCTAGAAACGAGTATTTAGACGGTAGTTCGTGTTTGGTTGAGTTAATGGATGTTTTCAGAGATGATTTTATGTGGGTTGGGACTCATATGAATCTACTGGTAAAAAGAAAACTAGTTTTGGGTTCATATGAGTGGAGAAGCGCATCCTGGAATTTGATGCAACAAAGTTGTCCGTGTTAAGAAGAAGCTGAGGAGCTCCGAGTTCATGATTCCAGAGAGTTGCAGACGGTCTGAGACGTTCCCGAAAATGTGGTTTTCCTCGAAAAGTGAAATTGTCATTTTTTCTCTAGCTCAGGTTTTCTATTTTGGAAGTTTCCAAATACGACAGATTTCCATATTTGGAAAGTTTCCTTTTTAGGAAAATTCTCTTCTTGGACATGTTTCCCTTTTTGGCAACTTTCCTTTTTGGATAGATTTCCTTTTCAGGAAAGTTTCCATTTATGACAGGTTTCCATAAATGGAAAGTTTCTATTTTGGGTAGGTTCTTGTCTAAGAACTATTGCGGGTTCCTATTCCAGGTTTCTTTTTCAGAAGGAGGATTAGCGAGAGATAAGAAAGACGATGTTCAGTACTTAGCCAGACCAAGATTTTAGTTGTGTGGCCAAGGTGAGGAAGTTTTTAGTCTCTTCTCCATTCGCCATTAGTTTAACTTCATTAGTTAACGGTTATACTCGAAACCCGATGTCGAGCTATAGTCTCGACATCTAAAAAGCTATGTACGTTTGCTTGTTGGATCGCTAAATCGAGCTTAGGCTAGAACTTGTGTGAATACTTAAGTCCCCCAAATGATTAGGTCTACATTGGCATTGCTCGAGAATTACGTAAGATGAATTTTTACGTCTAATTTAATACAATTATATGAATTTGTGGCTGAAAAGTCTCCTATCCAATTTACGGGTGTGTTGCACCCCCACTCCAGAGCTAGGGCCTTGGTCTGAGTGAGGATGTGATTTCCCATGGGTGGGGCGAGCCTGAGAGGAAGATACCAAATTGGTTGAGTACATCGTCTAAAATGTCAGGACGGGGCGCAAGAGGAACCTTATGGGATACCTGGTGCCCTAGGTCGTGGCAGTCTTGGCGGTTGGCGAGTCGTCACGTGCTTCAATCTAGGGTGAGTAATATACTTAGGCAGTGTGACGGACAGTGAGCGAGCTGACCTATGAGACCGTGCTGGAAACTGGCCTACTTGGGGTAGATCGGCAATGCCTGGGTGATGAGTTAGAGCTGGGGATGGCTGGTCCATGTAGATGCATGGTTACAAAATCTGCTTTTAGAAAAAGGATTTTTAAATTGAGTCTTAGAAGCTTAGGGAAAGGAGTTTTAAAACGGGTTTCTGCTTACTATGCTTGTCAGGCAAGCTATGTGTCTTGTTTGGGAATTTGCGTTTAGGTCTGTACTTTCAGAGTTGGTCCGACCTCACTGGGTGGCTTTTTTGAAACGTGACTCATCCCTCTCTTTTCCCTTCTTTCTATTTTTTGTGTTTCTGCAGGTTAGTGGTTTAGAAGTGACAGTTAAATGATGAGTTGTTGAATTTCAACGGATTTGGCGATATCAGTTGGTTAACTCCAGTTTCCTCGGATACGAGACGTTAGAAAAAGACTTGGAGAAGAAGTAAAATACATCAGAGTTAGAGAATAAGAACTCGATGGATTAGTTACTAAGAGCATCATCATCAAAGGTATCTTGATGAGTCTTTCAAAAATAAAATGATAGAAAAATAAAGAAAGTAGGAGAGAGATGAGACGAAAGTTTTTTAATTAGTGAATGAGTCTCTTATTTGAGAGACTTGAATGTTTTTAATTTAGAGACTCAAATCTTTCATTACTCTAAAGGGCATTTGTCATCTTTTTACTATGCCATTATTTTTTTAAACATTTAAATTTATTTATATAACTAAAATATGCTAAATATTAACATAGTTGAGAAATCCAAGTTGAGAAACTTACAACTAATGATGCTCTAAAAGGACACAAAATTTGATTGACTAAGGTCTTGATCGTTTGTTCATTCAGAAGTTTCATCCAATTGATTCATCCATATGGTACATCTAGTTGAAGCATTTGAAAGTTGTTCGTTTTCATTTTCGGTCTCTCATCTAGATGATTCGTCTAAATGCTCTGTTTTTTTTGCTTTTAACCACAATTTTTTTATCTTAATGTTGACCAAATTAATTTTAGTCTTTAGCCTAAATTATATTGCCAATTAAATAAATGTTAAATTATTATTTTTCCCAATTATAAATTTCCATTTTCATGAATTTTTATATATATATATATATATATATATATATATGTATATAACAGATGGGATTTAAAGTGTGAGATGAATAAAATGTACAATGTTAACAAATGTTTCGTTCCAATGTCCAATGCTGTCAATAAACTTCTTTGTACCTCCAAAACCACACTGACTCCTTTAACCCGTTCATCCTTGAAAACACGAGATTGACTTTTACCAAAGGAGTTGTCTACATCAAATACATTAGATCTGTACGTCATGTATTCTAGAAAATAGATTAAAGTCTAAGATCCTATTTTCTTCACTTTGAATCATCTTGATCTTTCTTTTTTTTTTTTGCCTTAACCTTTCTCTCCAGAGTCCAGACATGACTTCCATCGATGGTTAAGTCTTCCTACATATACGGTCGTAGTCCAGAAACCATTGGATATGCATTTCTTTAAGATTGAAACAATGTGAAATGCGTCTATAGATTGTGGCAAATCTAGCTTGTAAGCCACTTTTCCAATCCCTTCGAAAATCTTGAATGAACCCATGCATCTTGGATTCAGCTTAGCTTTATGTTTAGCTCGGTACTTACCCTTACATGTGGTTTTTTTTTAATACAGTAAGTCCCCAACAAAAAGTTCCAACTCTTTCCCTTGTTGTCCGTATAACTTTTATGTATGTCTTGGACTTTCTTCATCTTAACTTTCAGGACTCTAATTCTTTCAGTTGTCTTTCAATAAAGTCTTGGACAAAGATGTTACGCTCCCCAAATTGGGTATGGCATACCGGTGTATGGCCGTTGCACGTTGTTTTCACAAACACAACAACATTACAATTTATAAGCCCTAATCTTCGAACAACAACACAATCTGCAAGTGCACAATTATGTCGTTGTAGTACTCTAGGGGTCGATCTATAAGGAGCGAGTCAAGCTAGGTGAATCTAAGCTTTGAGAATACACAATCCATCCTAATCTAAGCGAATCAAGGAGGTTTTGGTTTCCTAGCAATATACTAAGCAACTCAAAACAAATACAATAACTTAGGAAAGATAAATAAAGCAAAGAAAGTAGATTAAGTTGAAGAAACAAACATAAAACTAAAGTGCAAAAACGAGAATTAAAGACAAGTTAAAACGATGGATAAAAGGTGAATATAATTGAAGATACTAGTAAGAGGATAAAAGTGGTGTTAGTTAAAACCACTAAGAAAAATTCTATGACCAAAGACATCTATAACTTACTCCACTCTCATGATAATAAACAATTCTCTATATGATGTAATCACTCAACTCTCGCTTATTGTAATTGACAAATCAATAGGATTCATTAAGAACAAGTCCATATAGTCACTAAAATCCCTGACAATAAACTCTTATGGCTAAACTAAGTTTAGCATGAATTAAGTTCTCCTAGACATTTCATTGAATCCCTCTCGGACGTGAAATGCATACACATCAAGATTCATTCAAATCTAGCATTAAGACCTCCTAATCCATTAGAGACTAAAGATAGACTATCCCTAACACCATCATTACTATCCTATATAGCCAAATCTCAAACACCCAAGATCCATCAAAGTGACTACTCACACATGATTAAATAAGAGAAAGAGAAGAAGAAATAGAAAGCATAAACATAATAGATAGATCAAGTTTTTGATCCAAAATACAAATCTAAAAAGAGACTTTGATCTTAAAGATTAAGAGGAAAATAATCAAACACCTAAATAATTTTATAAGAAAATAGTTGTGAAAGACTTAGATTACATTCTTTAGGTCTACGAGGTATTTATAGGTGATAATAAGGTGTTTTTAGCGAAATGTGGTGAGTCATCAGTCCAATGCTGTACACCATCCAGTGTGATGGTCGATGGTGGCTTACATTTCCATATTTCTGGTTATATTGTTGATGCGGTGTCATGTTTCACCCAAAACACGACACTAAAGCTGCAAGTGCATGACGTAGTTGTAGTATTTCAGATATCGATCTCACAAAGACTTAGATCGTACACTATGAATTCTATGAATAATTTAAGCTAAAACAGAAAATAAAAGAGGTTTGGTGAGTGAAATAATGAAAAGACAACAACAAAAGGGAAGTAAATGGTTTGTAAATCAATAGGGAAAAATGTTAGGCATTAAGGAAATTCGAAGAGAATCATGCATCAAAGAAACCATAATGTCTAGGGATTAGAATTTAAACAACGTCTGGAACTAAAAAAACACTTATATAAATCCTCTCCACTTTAGAGGTTCGAGATTCTATGCCAAATCAACCAAGAGACTCGACTTTCGTATGGTTCTTGTAGAAGTTAAACATGCATTATATAGATACAAGTTTCGATAAGTTCACTAAGCCAAGGCGGTTTACTTTCGAAGCCTCCTTGCAACTCAGCTTGTCAAAGATTAGTTTTAGGTGATTTATAAAACTTTTGGAATGTAAATCTACCTATGATCATACTATAAATGTGTGGTAGAGTAGTCATGCAGTATAATCAACCGAGACAAAGACAATATGAATCCCTAAACAAACATTTGACAATCTACAATGACATGATCTCTTTGAAAGACCTATAACCTAACAAGTGAATTATTCAGACATGAAGCACAAAAAACAGTAATAATTAATCAACAAATTCATCATAAGTTAAGAGTAGATTTTAGAAATTTTTTCTATAACGAAGTACATATCAAATCTCTCCACAAAAGCTCTCAAAAACGAAGAACAAAGAAAAATCCCTTAAAGCTTATGACGGCTCTTCTAGAAAACGTGTCTCTCTCTCCCTCCTAAAGGCTAAAATTATGTACTGATACTATTAGGTCTTTCTTAGGTTGTCCTTGGTTATGTCAATCTTGGCGGAATTGAAATCGGTTAAGCAAACCGAAAGTTATGAAGTAAAATATGTCTCTGGCCTAAAAATACCATTCCCATCGGTCTGTGCCAAAAATAGATACACAATTGGTGGAAAAAATCATACCATCCGATGGGAACTAGAGTTGATGCTCCACTTGCTTTATTTCCGAGACAGACAAATATGTCTCCACTTAAACACTTAGAACGTCTCGATCCCAACTCCAAATCGCTTCAAACCACTTGTATTTAAAAGATAACTCAAAATATTATCTACTATCCAAATTTCAGCTCAATTAAATGAAGGAAGACCTCCTTTCAAGACGATATTTTTGACACTAAGAATCTGTCCAGATTGATATTATGCGAAATTTTAGCATTTGAGCTTCCATCTTCTTGATCCGACTATGACACATGCTTGGTGATATGAATAGCAATTGAATAAAAAAAGGAAAAAATGATTATTAAGTTATGAAAAGGAATCGAAAAAGTATGTGGATAAATGGAAGGATGAAAGAAAGAGAAAAAAAATTGAATATTAATGATATATGATTCCAATTTGGAAAGTTTATGAGGCCACTGTAAGAAAACCAATGTAATAAAGCATCAATACAGATTTATTCACAATAACTAGATAAAACTGTTCAGAAAACAAAAAATGAAGAGCTTTGAGCAAATAAAAACTGAAAAATTCTCTCCCATTTACTACTGCGACGAAGAATCCAAGTCTCACTATATTTTTTCCTTTTTCTAGTTCTTCTTCTAAGTGTAGGATAACCCCATGGGGTTATAGTTTTTTTTTATACTAACTAGAGCCCTCCTTCACCTCGACAGGGTTCATAACTATTCCTCTTACTACATGATGTTTACCGAGCCAACATTTCGATCCGGCCCTACCCAAACTTTTCTGGTTTACCCCAACATTTCCCATTTGTCCGACTATTGCTGAGCAACTTTGGATATCAAAGGGACTTCTCCAGAAGGTAATTTTAATGTGGCCGATTTCCCCTTTTTTGCAATTAGTTTCGCTACAGCACCCACTGCTCTAGTTAATTTTCCACCTTTTCCAAGTGTGATTTCTATATTCTGTATGATCGTGCCTAAGGACATATCAGTTGAAGTAGATTCTTCTTTTTTATCAATCAAAACCCTTTTCCAAACTCTACAAGTTTCTTCAAAAGAATACGACTTTCTGGATGTAGATGATGATATCTATATGGATGGATCTTATATATATATCGTAGAGCTCTTCTATATATGATAGAAGTACCACACAAGTGGATATATAGGAATCAAAATCTGCTGGATAACTTATGTTATGATCTTCTACATCATAGGTCTTCCCGTTCCGTCATCTAGCTTATGTTCTTCATGTAGCGTTCAGACCGAACGACTCTATGAAATTACGTCGATACTTCCACATATTACGGGTAATGTAGGAAACATCTCTATTTTTCCCCGGGGGAATCTTTAGAATTACCACTGCTTAGCTTTCAATTCGCCTCTGACCATCAAATGAAATGTGAATAACCCGTCCTCCTCTCTTTGAGGGGCGCTTATGGTTTTGTTGGTGCTTGAAACAATTTTTTCTTCTCCATATTACTATATCTCTAGAGTCATTAATTTTATATAAGGAACTACTGAACTCAATCACTTGCTGCCATTACTCTTCACTTTTCTCTTGAGGTCTATCTTGTAGAGGTACTCAAATTGGATCACTGATCGATTTCTAGGTTTTGTCGTAAACCTAATTGGTTACTTCCTATTATGTAAATCAAATAGTTCAAACCACACTCAAATGTAAGGCATTTCCCATTTTTATAGGAATTTCTGTACCAAAAACAATGGTATCTCCAATTATAGCCCCTCTGGGATGTAAATATATATCTCTTCTCACCATGCCCATAGTGTATGAGAAAAATGTATAAATTTTGATTAGGGTCATTTTCTATTGTTACGATTCTACCATATAGAGGTCTAGTTAGCATGTCTCTTCATCTGTTTTGAAGATTTAACCTTTTTTGTTCCTAAAATCACAAATACTAGAAAACTACCTCTAAAGGTCGAAAAAGCGTTTAAAACTGCAAATAAATAATTAAAAATTCAACTAAAAAATAGAGCCCCAAACTTAACTTCTTGCTAGTCTTCAAGAAAATGTAATGTAAGAACGAGAAAGAGGTTTGAAAACGCGGAAACATACTTTTGTCATTTGAAACATTGCCTCGGGGTCCTCTCGGTTATCTCCATACAACAACACCAACATACAAAGGTTGACTTCCATGTAATTCCCTTTGCTTAGAAACCATCCCAACTCGAGCCAAAATCACAAAAAATGACATCTCCACTTGCCCGAAATTATTTCTATGGTGCAGTTTCATCGAGGGAATATCAATCTAAGAACAAGTGATTCATACTCAAACAAGTTCCTAAACACATTAAACCTTCGTAAAGCTCAGTCCCCGTTTTATTCTTGTGATTTAGAGACTGATTTTCCCTACTTTTCCAGGGTATCATCTTATTTTTTCTATCAGCCTTTTTGAGAATCGTTTTTTCCTGCTTTTCTAAGGTATTATTTTGTTTTTCTATCGATCTCTCTTCTTTTTTTATTTTATTTTCATTTCTTTATAAATTAAGCACAAACGAAATACGTCTCCATGAGTCTTAAGGGTTCAGAAAATTTCTTTTATAGATGCCCCTTTGCTCATTTCATCGAATCCTAAATCAATAAAATTTGAAAGAAATAGTATAAGGGAAATCACTCACTAGTAATTTTTAGTGTCAGACCTGAAAGAGGAGTCTATCAAAGCATATCAAGCCCCAAGAAGATAAATTAAATTCAATTTAAGGTGGAGCGAGCATCGAAAATCTAAATCCTAGAGGGAAATGGTCGTCCTGGTAGATTGATTCACTAAAAGGTTTCTGTTCAATAAAATTTGCAGTCAATAACAACTATAGAAGCAACACGAAAGTTAGTACAAAACAAAATATTACAGCAACATTAGATATTGTTTCCAACATGTTTTGACTCAGTAAAGACATCAAAATGACTCAATAACAATAAAAAAGTACATAAGCAAAAGAAAAGATGTTAGTAATGGTTAAATTCCCGCGAACTTACCTTGCGCCGTCTCGGTGCAAAAACAATCTACAGTAGGGATGGCATAGTCAATAAAAAGAAAAAGTAAAACAGAAATGAAAAAGATAAAGACTCAAACTATGACACTTGATAAAAGACTCAAAAGTTTTATGAGTGCGAATCCGCTGATGTATGGCTGCTCACAAGAGCATCCAAGTCTAGCGTCTGAGCATCTATAGAGCTATAGCCCAAGTGTGTTGAAGGGTCGCTTTGTGTAGTGTTGGATGTCTCAGCAATGTTCTGTCCAAAGTGATGCAATACATGATGCTCAAGAGATTGAACTAGAGCTGAGTGATAGTGAAGACGAGGAGAACCGGGACAATGAGCTGCTAGATTCGACTAAGGAGATAGAAGAAGGATCCGATCCATTCGTTCTATNTCTAAGACAAAGAAGCTTCAAGACCAAATTGCCTTATTGGTTTATTCTGAACCAAATCAGATTGAAGATCAAGGAGCAGACCCGGAGTTTCCAAGTTTTATAATTATGTTAAATTACACTTGGTTTAGCCGAATTTATATAAGGCTCTTATTTAAGTTTTAG
>OVAN01008029.1:0-18777 GCA_900406275.1 Anastatica hierochuntica | reverse complement strand
AGGAACAAGGTGGAGGATGACTCCTACATCTACTTGTTGCTTTATGTAGATTACATGCTGATAGCCGCGAAGAAGATGTGTGATGTTCAGAAGCTGAGAGAGCTATTCAGTTATGAGTTTGAGATGAAAGATTTGGTTGCAGCGAGGAAGATTCTAGGTATGGAGATTTTCAGAGAGAGGAAGAAGGAGAAGCTGTTCTTGTCGCTGAAAGCCTACATTGAGAAGGTGCTGGCAAGACTCGGTATGCTTTCTGCTAAACCTATTGGTACTCCGTGTGCATCAAATTTTCATCTCACCATGTATGTTGATATGTCTGAAGAAGACAAGGAGTATATGTCGCAGGTTCCTTATGTTAGCGCTGTAGAAAGTTTGATGTATGCTATGGTCTGTACAAGACAAGATCTGGCACATGTTGTTAGTGTTGTTAGCATGTTTATGGCTAATCGAGGAAGAGAACATTGGACAGCTGTGAAGAGAATTTTTCGGTATCTTGAGGGTACATCTGATGTTGGTCTTGTCTATGGAGGCGAGAACCCGAACATGGTCACATGTTACTCTGATTTTGATTATGCAGGAGATGTGGACAGCAGAAGGTCTATGACTGGTTATGTGTTTGCTTTGGGTGGTTCTGTGTTTAGCTGGAAGGCAACTCTGCAGTCAACAGAAACTTTGTCTACTATAGAGGCAGAGTATATGGCGCTGATAGAAGCCGCTAAGGAAGCAATCTGGTCGAAAGGATTGGTCAGTGATCTTGGTATACATCATGATCAGGCTATTGTTTACTGCGATAGCTTGAGTGCTATCTGTTTAGCCAAGGATCAGGTTCATCATGAGAGAACCAAGCACATTGATGTGAGATATCATTTTCTGAGAGATGAGATGAAGATTCAAGTGAAGAAGGTAGGAACGACAGATAATCCTGTAGATATGTTCACTAAGCCAGTTTCTCATAGCAAGTTCAAACATTGTCTTGACTTGCTGAACATCTCGAACTGTTAGTCTGGCCTTGGTAAGGGCATCTGGCTCGAAAGAGCATTTGGCCCTGGTGAGGGCATCTTGCTCTGCGGAGCATCTGGTCCGACGGGACATCTGACATCTGGTTCGACGGAACATCTGAGACAAAGAGAGAGTCTGATGCATCTGGCATGAAGAAGTGCAACTTGGTACAATCAGTTTGGAGGGTTTAAGTCAAGGTGGAGATTTGTAAGTGTGACTTTAACAAGGATCAATCGATCCCTGTCTGAGAATTGAGGTGATTGATCGATCACCATGTCATGATCGATCGATCACCCCCGGTGTGTTAAGTGATCGCTCGATCGGTTAGGATGATCGATCGATCAGTTAGGATGATCGAACGATCACGTCGGTTTCCGAAAAATATTTGGAATTTCCTGTTTTTCCATATAAATATATGAGGGTGAAAACCCTAATCCCTTAGCACGAAAATTATACTCTGTCTCTGCCTCCATCAATAAAAAGTACTCTCTTAGCCCGTGGGCGTAGCCCTAGTGGTGAACCACGTAAAATCTCTGTGCTTTTTCTATTACGTTTATCAAATCTGCAATCTGTTTCTCTGTCTCTTCTCACATCCGTCATAACATTATACCATAGTACTCATGGCGACGATTACATCGTGCCCAAAATCCGATCATTCCGACGAACGATTTCGTCTGAAATTCCACCGTAAAAATGGTCAAAAATGCAACGTCAAGAACGAGTTCCAACGTAACCAAACATTCTTTCTTATTATAGCCAATTAGTATCACAAAACTTTTATCTTTTATTTTATTTATTATGTTATTAATTAGTATCACCATTGAAACATGACTTCTTTTACTTATATCTCATTCTGTCTTTTGATACAAAATTTCATATTCTTTTTCCTTATATTAAAAGGAAATTACAATTTTTGTCTAAATAAACCTTCCGATGCTAGTTCTTTCTCATAAAGAAAAAAGAAAAACCGTAATAACCATATCTTCACTAATGTTCACTCGATTGAGAAAACCGATCTTCTTTCTTTTCTTCCTCGTCTCGCTTTTGGTGAGAGCTTCACAGGCTCGTTATCTCGTATACCTCCATAGAGGTCAAGAGAAAATTGAGGAACATGGCCCAATCATAATGACATACTTCGGTTACTTGCTTGCCACGCTTCTAATGACTATGGAAGGTCAAAATCGTTTTGTCGCTTGCTTGTTTCTCCTCATTGTTTACCAAGTTAGCTTTAAGTATTTTCTTTTGCATTGCAAGTAGAATATTTCTCAGGCTTCCAAAATTTTTGCAACAGGATACTCCCAAATCGATTTGTTCTCATTCTCTTATGAGGCCTTTATTTACTTCGCTAAAACTCTTGTATATTTGTATCTCAGTTTGGTTCTTGAGATTAGATAGATAATTATTGCTCAACAAAACACAAATATAATATGCAACTACTTTTCTTCGAGATGGGATGAACACACAGAATCAATGACAATTTAACAACTAATCACACCATAAAGAATCTTTTTGTTGAAAGTGTTCCTTAAATAGTTAATAAATCTATAAGATTTTGCATGATATGCTCAAGATTACACTTGATTAATCGAACATATACTCTGTCGTTGCCGGCAATATAGCAACAAGGATCACCCTCGCTCGCTCACTTTTGGAGTAAAAAATTGTTTTTGGTTCATCTATTTTGTTTATTAGCATCAAATTAGTCAAAATGTTAGTCATGGTTTGGTCTTGCTACTTTTGACTTTAGATAGCTCTTATAGACCCAATAGTTTTATATCTTCCAAGAATTAAATGTACCTCTTTGTATTATTATCTTTGGTAAGATTGAAAAGGATGCCATATATATTTTAATTTGTTATTAGTAATCAAAGAGGACACCACAATCAATTCTCTCAAAAGAAACCTTCTTTGCTTTAAGATCATACCCTACATTATAATTTTGTTGAGCCATTGCACCTATGATGTTCCCATGACGAGTACGACTTGGAGCCATGGCTAAGCAAAAAGCATTTGATCCTGCTTTCTGGAACACACTCTTCACATCTAAAGACAACTGTGCTCCATCTGCGAAATCAAACGTTATAATGGGAAATCCAGACTCAACCAAATCTCTCTCAAAATCTCCGTAGTAGCATTCCCGGTTAGCATAATTATTAAAATGTGCACTCTTAAACCTGCCGTCGAAAATATCTTCAATGCTACTTTTTAATAGTTGATATACTTCTGTGACCAATATTGTTAATGATGTTCCCGTGTCGATGATTGTACCGCCTGAACCGGTCTGAAAATCACGTTGGAATACCACCGGATCAATTGGGAGTGGAGTCCCATCCACGCTGATTCCTTCCATTGAGACGAAATACATACCGTAGTCAATCTCCAATGTCGTAGTATCTCCCATAACGTTGTTGTCATCTCCTATGACTAAGATATTATGCGGATTCGAGGTATCGTCCAAACTCCCAAAACAGTCGAGCCGAACCTGTGCACCAATGAGAATTTACTATATCCTAAACCAAAGACACCGCTTCCTATTTGCACTTGGCCAATGTTATCATGGCCACAACCGAAAGCCACATTGGGTAAAGAAGCTGACGAAGACTCACCATAGATGGTGTTAAATGTCAGCGTTTCTTTAACTAGTGTGCCTCTGCTCTCTGAACCATCCATGTACTTAATGGAGTATTCGCAAAATCTAGTTTTTGAATTGAAATGTAAGCTAGGCACAGGGTATCCAAAGATTCTACATGTGTCAAATTCATTGTGGTAAGTGGAAGATTTGGAGGGGTCAAAAATCGGAATGTTTTGGTGGTAACAGTTGGTGCAAGGACGACATTGTAGCCACGTAAGAGCGCTGGCCGTGTCCATGTCGAGTAGCTGCATGACTGGTGGGCTACCTATGGATACGTTCACCAAGAAAGATGGTGGTGGGATGATAGGGAGAAGATGTGCAATGACATCTCCACTTGCTTTGGATTGCAAGTACTCTATACGTGCAACAGATTCTTCTAGGGTGAATGAGGTTGAGAACAAGGGACTTTGATGCTGACAAAAGAACAAAAGAAATGGAGAAAGTGAAGATGAAGAGAGGATATGTGAAGTGAATTGCCATTTTGTTTGGTTTATGTAAGTACTTTTTGTACGCGGTCCATTTATATGTGACAAAGAGGGTGTCCATAAGTATAAAACAAAGAAGGCTTAAAGGAGATGAAAATTATTTTACTTTTTAAGAGTTTTAGGTGCAAATGAATTTTTACGTTTTCTTCGTGTTAAGGTTTAAAACCCTATGCGATACTCATGAACGTAATACATCTTGATTACTATTCTGTCAAAATATAGAAAACCAAAATAAAAGTAATTAAAATCAATTACCGTGATCATCGTTTCGTTCGTGTTCCTCTTTTTGTTGAAAACATAATTGAATCTAGAAATAAACATGTGAGATCCATGAACGTAATCTTTTTGCCTAATTAACATATATAATATGATGAGATTGGTATATGTGTTGAAGTAGAAGTCTTGTTGGTAAAATAATGAAATCATGCAAGAAAATGATCCTTCCATATGAAAAAGAAAGAATCAATGCCACTCTTTTTTCGACTAATATTAAAGCCCACATTCTTTGGAAATTAAGTATCAAATGGCCTTCATTAAACAAATTGTAGGCTTGGAGGAATGGTCCAAGAAATTGTTTAAATCCACCAAAAACCCAAACCTTAGGTATTTAAATCCTAAACCTAAAGAAAACCCTAAAAACCTATCTTTTATTCTTCTTCCTTGTTACTTGTCTAGAAAGAAAGAGCTAGAGAGGAGAGAGAGCCGCGTGAGAGAGTGAAAGGAAGAGAGAAAGAGAGAGAGAGATGTCGCCAAAGGTGGAGAGAGAGGAGAGGCCGAGCATCATGGAGGAGAAGAGGGAGAGGGAGTTCGCCTACGAGGAAGGAGGGAGCCGAGAAGAAAAGAGGGAGAGAGGGAGGAGAGGAAGAAGCTGCGGCCAAGGCAGGGGGAGGAGAGCCACCGCCGAAGGAGAGAAGAGAGAGAAGACCGCGACGGAGAGGAGAGAGGGGGAGCAGATCAGCGGCGAGGAGGGAGAGAGAAAGAGGAGGCCAGCCGCGGTGGAGGGGGGAGGAGGAGGAGAGATTGAGAAAGCCCTAACCCTAGGAGGTTCCGTGAAGCTTGGGGAAGAAGGTAACCTGGAGAGAAGTCTCTTGGGGATCAAAATCCTAAATCTCTTGAAGGGGTGGAGACACCAAGTCCGGAGGTACTGAAGGACCTGGAAGAGGACATCCGGGTGCTTTGAATGATTCGAGATGGAGAACTCAGTACCCAAGAGACTAAGGGTGAGTTCGACTTATTGATGGGGCTGCTAGAGGAACTCGAGGGGCGGCGTCAGGCCATCCTCCAGAGGGAGCCTGAGAACCGGGAGCAGCCAAGGACGGACACCACCTCCCGGGTTTCAGGGGAGCAGGAAGCACCAGAAAAGATGGAGGATCGCAAAGGAAAAGGGAAGCTGGAAGAAGTACAGGATGAGCAGGAGGCCAAGAGACGGAAACTCACCCACTACTTCGACAACTTGGGGCGGCGCCCGACTTGTGTCTGAGACTGGCCAGTTGACCTATAGCCGGCATCTTGGCCAAGGTGAGGGCGTCTTCTAAATTACCTAGTTTGGAACCTAGATTAGGATGGTAGTCTAGAGTTAAACCAGCTAATGTCGAGCTATATGTCTCGGCATGAATATGTTGTTTGTATTATGTATTGCTATGATACTTCTATATGTCTAGAGTGCGAATGTGTGTTTGGTCGCTAAGTCGAGCATATGTAGATGTATGTGAATATTGTGATGAGAACCTGGAACTGTTTAATTAAAGGAGTAGGGTAATACATCATTTTTTTAGAATTGCGAAAGATATATGATTTGCATGTTAAATCGGTGAGTTGTGTTTGCACCAGGGACGGGGTGAAAGGGAAGCCCCTAACCTGAAGGCGGGGAAATGAGAGTACATGCGAGAGGAGTGACTCCAGGGGAATGTGAGTGTCCTGGGGTGAGGGGAAATGAGAGTACCCATTCAGTTGAGGGGAGTGACTCCGGGGTAAATGAGAGTATCTCAGGGTGAGGGGAAATGAGAGTACCCATTCAGTTGAGAAAGGCTCCGGGCGAAATGAGAGTACCTCGGGGCGTGTGATCTGTGTTGAATGTTGAGATTGTTTTCGAGATTAATGTTGATGCATGAATGATGGTAGTTGCTTGATCAGCACGCTAGGTGCTTGTTTGGGGGTTGTGGTTTAGGTTTAGACTATTGGCCAATCTAGTTTTCAGGCGAAGTAGTTTAGGGTGTTCTCTCACTGAGTGGCTTGTTGTCGGGAAGTCACTCATCCCTCCTTTTCCCTTTTCTTTTTTCTGGGAATTGTTTTGCAGGTTGGTTTGAGATGATGTTTAAAGTGGGGGTTGGTGGTTTTGCGAAAGGATTTGGCTTGTACCGGTTGGTTAACTCCCTAACCGGGTTAGTTAACCAACCGGGTTAGGGACGTTACACAAATCTTATAAGATCCATTTCTCTATCATTGGGTATTCGTACCACCATTCCTTTAACTCTAATCTCTCTCACATGTTCTAACTGATGCACATTGCATCCTCGACTTACACTAAGGCTAATACACACAAAATCAATCAAAGTAAAGACTTATCGATAAAAGTTCCCAGTAACTTTGTTCCAATTCAACCATCATTTTTTCGTGTTGATACACTTTACAAAGCTAGGAGGTGGAAAAAACACTTTACAAAGCTAGGTTTCACATTTTACAAAGTTAGACTTCACCTTCTGCAGATTTTGACATTCTTAGCTTTTCTTCTTCTTGTAACTCTTCCTTCTTCAGCTGAGATTCAAATTGGATCACAAATCAACAATCTCTACCTTAATTTGAAACTATCTTTGAAGCTTGCCCCTTAGAACCTTTTAATCCATCTCTAATATTGACAAAATTAATCTCCAATAACCTGTATATATAAGTAACTTTTATGCAACAACCACTTTAGCGAATTCTTCTCCTCAAATTTGCATCCACCATCAACGCATCAAGCTGTAAATTATCACACAATTTCTTTGAGAACAATATATTCACATGTTCTTCAGTACTAAACCAACACTCAACACATTCTTCTGTCACCCTCATCGTGTGCTGATCCACTTTATTACTTGGTTCCAAATATACACACAGAAGCTATACAGCTAATATGTTAATAAGCACCATCAACATATTTTACTCAGTATCACTTCATAAACTAAAGTGGTTATGAGATGTACTATCACACATGTCTTACCATGAATTCTGTCAAACACTTGTTCCAATGATTCTGATTAACCTTTCATTCTGCAAACCTGATTCACCTTGTTGACATTTGATTCATCTCAAGCGCAATGAGTTTGGAACCATAACCTTTCTAGAATCATAAGCAGAAACCTTAAAACATATTTATTTATATCATGAACCAATCTCTAATTTAACCTGGAACACCATCTGAAACGACTTTCACTTAGAAAATGCACTATCAACCTGAGTTGTGTCTATAACCAGCTGTCTATTCACATCAGCCTCAAACTTAACTTCTACTGCTGATGAATCTAACAAAACACACCTACAACTTCACTTTATTGTAAAGATCTTTGACAAGCTCCTTGTCACATTCATGAAATGATAAGTAAGTACTCACAACTTGTTATTCACTGCTTGTACTCTTTAATTATGTCTATTGCTCACAAAATCTTGCACTACACCTGAAACACTTCATACACAACTTCTTTCACATCAAAACTTGATCATATGATGTGTTTAATTTAGCTGTAACAACCCTGTAACACAACAACCAGTATGTAAAATTCTCCAAAAAACTGGGTACGAGCATCGTAAACCTCTAAAATTGATAATGCTAACAGATAACTCGTGATACTTCCACAACCATTTTTTGAACTTTATACCATGACTTATTTCCATACGAGATGCATAATCATATAAAACATTCTTAAAGTGAATTTCCTTGAGAATACTCATGCATAAATTGGATCACAATCCAAACATTCACATGCTCAAATATGCAACTTTCCATGTTTCAACTCTCTTGACTTTGTTTGATGTTAGAGTCTCCCGCATATTTTGGTTTGTAATAATAAGACGGATATGACCACCAATCTTTTCCCCAGACCAGAAATCAAAATACTTTGACATCTCCTTCAACAATAGTCAACATGAACCCCTTATGTTTACCGTTGTTCAAATAAACAAGACACGTCGTCTGACACCCAATTTTAGGAAGACTTTTAACACACACTTAAAACTCAGTCAATTGAAAGGTAATACTAAGACAACTACCAAAAAAATGTAGACTTAAACCAAAAATAACTTATTTCCTATTTTATCAAACCCTCTTGAGCCTTGAAGATCAAAACAAACCCAAGATACTCTATGAAACATAACTCCACCTCGCAGCGAACACATTGTAATCTCAATTACTCCACCTAGAATAATTAACAATCCAAAAGTTTTTGTCTTTTAACTTCACAAAATTAAAGTTCATCAATTCGTCTTTGCTCTTCTTATCAGTCATGTGACTTCATATTGTATAGACTTGATTCTTTGTTTGAGCTTTATCTAGAAACTAATCACTAGCCCCTTCATGCTACAATCGTTCAACATTTCCTTTACACTCGAATATCGCAACAACTCTTCAATCTAATTGAAGCTTCTAAATTTGGTATTACTCCACCAAAATAATTGCCTTAGATGAATCTCCTTGATGAGTTGTAACTTATCTAAGCTTTAGATATCTTAACCCATTCACATACTCCCTTGTCTTCTATCATCAAAAATTACAAACTTCTGCACTACTCTCAAATGTCTCAGAGTTGATAATTGTGAAATATTCTCATAACAAAAACATGAGTATGTTTGTTTAACATAAAAGTATTTCCAATGATAAAGTCGATTTAACAAATTGTGAACCATGAAAGTTCAATCTAACCAACAACCATACAAAACCCTTGAATGGACCAACTACAAGTTGATGTTACCAGTCAAATTTAAGCTATCAATCACATTGATTCCTTCACCAAAAGGCAAAACTCTACATTGATGACATCTAACTGATTTGCTACTCATTATCAATGAAATCACATGCTTGTCTTAACCACCATGTCATTCTCATAAATGATTTTACGTGCATATATCAAGACCTTGAATCTTCCGTATATAAACTCCACAATGGCCAAACATCTTATCTTCGTTGAATCATAAACTATCATGATTGAAACTTGGTTTATGCATCACTGATTTTACCATCAGCTTTACCACGATTTTATTCTTATTCAAACACACTTTCGTATGTCACACCACCTCTAACCTGAGCTAGATTGAGTTTCTTCAACATTTCACATAAACTTATGTTACAACAAATTATTGATTGTAATTTGCACATAATCTACGCACCCAAATAATATAGTCTTAAAATCATAACTTTATGGTCCAGACTTCATAATTCTTCTTCTAGACTTCACAAGTTTTCTTCTAGACTTCATAATTCTTCTTCCAGAATTTACCCCATCAGTTGTTTACAAAAAAGGCATATGTTCCAGCAAACATGTGATGCGCTAGTAGCAGCTTTGATCCATGTCACTTTGTTGTTACTGGCTTCATTATGATCTCCTTTGACCATTAATCATCAAAGCTTCATATATTCATAAGAATCTAACATGACAATGAGACTGATCTTGCAACACATAATTACTCAAACCTTAATATCATTTAGTATCAATAACATGTCTTGTTTCCAACAGATTGTCCTCATCTTGCTTCAATACATCTGCACTTTCATTATAACATGGAATCTTGAAAGGTTAACTAGTAATAATCCAGTCGTCAACAAACATAATTCTCATTTCTAAGGCGTATGCTAGTCAAGAGATTCACATGTGTGTTATTATTGGTTTGATAACAAAAAAACACTCGAAGACCGACATCATAATATTATTTACTCACAAATTTCACCAAACAAAACAATTTGAACCCGGTACAAACTTTAATTAATCCCACGTGAAACCAATATAGCACTATGTGTTCTCTCAAGATTTTGATTCCTTTTAAGTACGCAGACCATGAGTAACACTTTAATGACTAGAAAAATAGCCACATAGATACCTTGACAATTGCACCAGAAATTTGACTATTTATCTTCAGGTTATGAGCCTTGAGAATCAATGAAAAACACTCTGATTCACAATCCTAAGCCAAACTTATGACCCATATCCTTCGTGAATCAAAATCCAACATTAACCAGTGAAATCTTCGCCCACACATCATGTATAAGTTGATTGTAATACTGCATAACAAGAACAATATTCATTGTCCTTGCTTCAGTCCTCGAATCTCAACTTCTTGTCCTTTTCACACATCAATCATGTGTATCTTTGAATTAGATTTTCACATTGATGCAAAACTCCTTGACAGTTGAAGAAATAATTTCCACATTCTTCAGATTTCATAAACTTATTAAATACGTTTGATTCTATCGGATCTGCTCCACGAATCGTCCCATTCCAACTTTTCATCTTCAACAAAGAACAGTCGTCATCTTCTTCTTCCTTTTTCTTTTGGCATCACCAACCAAGTACCACCTCCATGTTCTTCTTCCTTGTGTTTACAACCGCCACATCATCTGTCTGTGAGGTAAACCTCTGATAAAGGTGTAACTTTTCTTGATAAATTTAAACTTACATGATAAAACTTGAAGCTTTCTTTGTCACAACCTGGAACATCAAAAAAGATTGAATCTTTTTGATATTCCATTTGAATCTTTACTGGATTTTCAGCTTGTCAGTCATCACCTTTTTTCAGATAGCCTGATTTCACCTTTTCTCACTTGCTAGACTTCACATATTTCAAAACCCGACTTCATATTTTACAAAACTAGACTTCACCTTCTGCAGAAATTTTTAGTTTTGCTTTTTCTTGTAACTCTTTCTTCTTCAGTTTAGATACAAGTTGGATCACAAATCAATAGATATATACAAGACTTATCGTTCAAAAACCCGGTAACATGCATTCCAAGTCAAGCCTCATTTCTAGTTTTGATAACTTATGGACCATTAAGATATCTGAATTTTATCAAAACATTTAAGGAGTAAAAATGCGATATATATTAAATGTAAAATTTTTTTTTTTTAATCATCTGAAATCTCATTAAAGAAAAGAGTATGTCATCCTCAGACCTCAGACCCATAACAAAATGATGAAAAGCATAAAAGACAGGAAAATGCAGAGGAACTAAGCCTCCAGCAAGCCAAAACAGAGTCACACCCATAATCCTAAAGGAAGGAATATAACAGGGGACTAAGACAAACTTCTTGCATTACCCAAGGGCTAATGTCGAGCTTCTTGCAACACCCGGTTATGGAGCCAAGCCGGTCCACCAAGAGAAAGATAGCCATGGAATCTACCGTCACGGGTGACGCTTTTTGCAATGTTCGCAGCAATGGAGTTCGCGTTCGGGTGCTCATATGTAAAATCACAGACGTCAAAACCTTGGGCCAAATTCTGTATTTGCGTTGTGAAGAGACGATATCTCGGCCAGTTGACGGGCTTGTTGATAGCTTCTAGTGAACCCTTGCAATCGATGGCAATGGTTACATTCCTGAAATGGAGATCATGAAGTCCTTGAAGAGCCCATGTTACACACCTTAGCTCCGCAAAAATCCTGTTGTGTGAAGGAGAGAAAGCCTCACGCGAGTGAAATAGGACCAATCCAGAGTGGTCACGTGCCAGCCAAGCCCCTCCACAATGAAGAGAAGAATTACGCCAGTTAGCGTTTATGTTACACTTAACCATACCGCGTGGGGGACTTTTCCATGATGTATCAAAGTCTGGTCTTTCTTGAGCTGGTCCCTCTGACAATTGATCATCACCTTGTGCCTCTTTGCACACCATAGCTTCAGTCATGGCTCGTTGGAAGACTATGGATGGCGGCTCTTGTTGAGAAGCTAACAATTTCGAGTTTCGACTCTTCCATATATTCCAAATCATCCAAGGTATCGAGAACCGTATTTTTTCGTCCAGAGACGATGTTCCCATGATATTCAACAGGAGAGAGATGTTATCTTCCATGGATTCCGAAAATCCATTATGAGGTAATGGTAGCTGTGCCAATTCCAGGATCTGTTTAGCATTGTCACATGTGAACAGAGCATGTGAGATTGTTTCTGAGTGTTGATTACAGAGCTTGCATTGCGAGTCAACATTCAATCCTCGTCCCTGGAGACGATCGGCCACCGCCAGAGCTCTGGATATTGCACGCCACCAGAAGAATTTGATCTTCGGTTCTGTCTTCATCTTCCATATTCGCTTTTTGATCTCATTTTGCCTTTGCTTCTGCGGAGAGGGTTGTACAGTATTGGGGTCTAAGCCATTGGAGTTCAACCATTGTCCACTCTTTACTGTGTATGCTCCAGTCTTTGTAAAAGCCCAGATTAGCTTATCCTCCACGTTACCGATCGGTAACTTCACAATTCTTGTCACATCATCCGCAACAAATGTGTAAGAAAGAGAATTAAGGTCCCATGTATTTGCAGTGAGGAACAAGGAGGAGACAAACCTTTCTCTGTTATCGATATTATGAAGTGGTTTAGGAGACCGTGGGACTCCATCCAGGACCCACTTCTCTGACCATATCTTTGTACTCCTTCCATTGCCAATCGACTTAATGAGACCCTTCATTAGAAGTTCCTTTCCATATAAGATGCTCCTCCAAGCGTACGATGGCCGGAAACCTTTACCACATTCTAGGAAGTTTGTTTTCGCATAATATCGACCTTTGTATAACCGGCCAAGTAGCGAGTCCGGGTCATTGTGTAGCTTCCAAGCTTGTTTAGCGAGAAGCGCTTGATTGAAGGCACTCACATCTCTAAAACCAATACCTCCATTGTCCTTAGACTTACAAAGATCCTTCCAAGAAACCCAATGTATTTTCCTTTTCTTATCACACGCATTCCACCAAAAACTTGCCATTGCACTTGTGATTCTTTCGCATTGTAATTTCGTGAGACGAAAACAAGACATAGCGTACACCGGTAATGCCACCGCAATCGACTTAAGGAGTATCTCCTTTCCCCCAAGAGAAAGAGTTTTCGAATACCATCCATTGAGTCTCTTGTTAAGCTTTTCCCCGATGAATGCTAGTAGTTTTTGTTTAGATCCACTAAAACATTCCGGTAAACCGAGATAAGAACCGTCCCCGTCTTCCTTATCGATTCCTAGAAATTCCGAGAGCAATATTTTCATATAAGGATCAATGTTACCTCCAAAAGTGATAGCCGATTTTTGGAAATTAATCTCTTGTCCGGAGGAAGCACCGTAAAGATGTAGGCTTTTCAAAAACTCTGTGCATTCCTTGAAAGTAGCTTTACAAATGAAAAAGCTATCGTCGGCGAATAACAAATGTTGTATCGAGGGGCAGGAGCTTGTGAGACGTAAACCGGTTAGTCGACCTTCGCATTCGGAACGATTCATAACATGTACAAGTGCCTCCGCGCATAGGATAAATAGGAACGGGGACAAGGGATCGCCTTGGCGGAGGCCTCGTTCCGGCACTATCAACCCGTGATTCCGGCCATTAAGAAGCATTGTATACGAAACCGATCTAACACAAATCATTACCCAAGAAACCCATTTTTGATCAAATCCCAAGCGACGAAGGAGTTCTTCCAAAAAACGCCACTCGACTCGGTCATATGCCTTCGACATGTCTGTCTTGATGGCAATGAAATCATCTTTGCATCTCGGATTAGTTCTCAAACCATGAACCATTTCGTGGGCTATAAGAAGATTATCCGATATTAACCGACCCTCTACGAAAGCACCTTGCGTTGGAGACACTATTTGAGGCAAGAATCTTTTAAGTCTGGTGCATATGATCTTCGAGACTATTTTATACGCCGTGGAGCAGAGGCTTATAGGACGTAAATCAGCCATGTGTTTTGGATTCACTTTCTTGGGAAGCAAGAAAAGTTGAGTGAAGTTCCAATCAAGAGGTAATTCACCTGCTTCGAAAAACGCCTTGACCTCTTTGACCACCTGAGTTCCTGTTATGTGCCAGAATCTGTGGAAGAAGAGTCCCGTCATACCGTCCGCACCCGGGGCACCGGTACCGTTAATAGCTTTCGCTGCCTTACGGATTTCTGCCTCTGTGACCGATTTTACTAGCTCTGCATTCATGATGTTCGTGACTCTCGGTTGAAGACCACGTAAGAGTTCTGTGGGCGGATTTGGACTGGATGATTTGAACAAGTTCTGATAGTATTCCACTGCTATTTCCCCTTTCTCTGCTTCAGAAAATCTTTCACAGCCTTGAGTGTCAAAGAGAGACGGTATATGGTTCTTCATCCTCTTGTTCTTGACTTTTCCATGAAAGAATGATGTGTTTCTATCGCCTTCCCTTAGCCACGCGGTTTTGCTTTTTTGTTTCCAATAAGATTCTTCATCCTTCATAGCTTTTTCCAGGTCTACTCTCATCGTATTCAACCTCACGGTATTGGGAGCAGGTTTCGAGCTTTCTGCGTCTATTTCTTTTTGCAGGTTATCAATCACTTTTTTAGAGTTTGGCACTCTCTGTTTCTTCCAACGTGATAACTCCTTCCTACAATCTGAGATTCGATTCGAAAGAGATCGCTCTTCATTCCCATGATGTTTGTTCCATCCATCACGTATGATGCTTTGAATCTCTGGTTGTTTACACCATCTCTTCTCAAAACAGAATCGGCCACGGAAGCACGGTTTCTCTCCAAAGAATCTCGTAATCAATGGCCGATGATCCGAACCCCACCGCTTAAGGTATTCAGCCTTCGTTCTAGGGAATAGTCGAAACCATTCAGCATTACCAAAGGCTCTATCGAGTCGACATTGAACCCATACTCTGTTTTTAAAGCCATTAACATCAATTACTTCCCTCATACCAGCCCACGACATGAGGTTACCTGAGCATGGAGTTTCTTTGATTTGACATTCCGCTATGAATGTTTTAAAGGCTGCAAAGGATGATTCAGGTCGAGAGGGACCCCCAATTTTCTCTGTGTTGCTCAAAATTTCGTTGAAATCACCCGTAAGAAACCAAGCCGCGTCTCTGTTCAGTGCAAAGCCTTTAATTATGTCCCAAACTTCCCTCCTTCGTTGTCTTATAGGATCACCGTAGACAAAGGTGATGTACAATGTAACATCGCCATTTTCTACTTTTGTGTCAATGATCCTATTACTTGAAAAAAATATCTCAACCTTGTGGTTATTCCTCCAAAACAAAGTCAAACCTCCACTTAGACCGATAGGGTTCACCAAGTGACTTTGATCGTACCCCAAAGATCTTTTCAAACCATTCACGTGATCGCTAGAGTTTTTAGTCTCTAGGAGAAACAAAAAGTCCGGAGAATGTTCACGACACATTCCCTCTAGGCGTCGAACTGTCAAGGTGCTTCTCAAGCCTTGACAGTTCCAACTGAGTGTATTCATTGAGACACGGATGGTTTAAGGTTAACCATCAAACTGTGAGAATTTTTGGATGTTTTGGAGGTTACTTCCAGATCTTCCAGTGCTTTCCTCTTGCCTGTAGCATCTGTGTTCTCATTCTGGTCTTTCAACAAGCTATTGCAAAGCTTGTTCTGTTCACCCTCTGTTTTGTGATTACGCCTGGACCATGATGCAGATTTCTTGTGACCCGATTTGCTCTTGCTACTTCCATGAGCTATTTGTTGATCCCGTTGTCCCATGTGGAAAGATAAATCTAGTGGAAATTGGGAGCCACTCTCTTGTCTCCTGCCATCTGTAGGATTTAGAGAAATGGGAACAGTTTTGTTTTTGTCTTTGTGAAGGCATTTCTCCACCATTTGAATCGTAGCTAGCTGATATTGTTCACTCTCCAGCCTTTGCACATTACCAATCTCAACGTTCCTCTGGTCACTGAGTGATGGTAGAGGGGCGATGAACGATGTTTGAGGGAAAGCATTACTGTGTTTCTCATTATGTTGGCCTCTGTCCCGATGAACCACCCCCATCTCTTCATTGCCATTTTCTTGAGAATCCTGTATCGATGATGATGTCCCAGCAGTATTACGAAAATCAAACACATGTCCCTTATCTTGGTTGCTCCCGTTGTTGATCGTGGGTGGTGTTTCCAGTCGAAGATAAGAACTTTGTGCCAGAGGATCTTTCGATAGCTCTCTTAATACATTCTGCATTCTCTGTTCTCTCAGCATGCGTTCCGCAGGGTCACCAGAAACCATATAGAGTCTCATCTGTTCATATACATCTGGATGAACCAAAGTTGGATTTGGAGAAAAACCAGATGGTATTGTCGGGGCTAGAAGGGGCATTATCTTGTCAGACAAATCAGAGTGGTGCATTCTATTGTAAACAGGAGTTTGTAGTGAAGGCTTTGCACTCTGGACTTTATCATTTTGCTGCATCCACAGAGGGCATTTTTTTTTCATGAGATAGTCGTAAGCAATGAAAACACTTCTTACGGACTCTTTCATATTCAATCGTTACTTGAGCAACTCCTTCATTGCGTAGATTTAACGTTTTCGACTCCCTTAATGGTTGATCCAGGTCAAGATTAACCAAAACTCTCACATACTTCAGCAGATGGGGTTTCTCCGGATCAAACTCTATTACTCTCACATATCCTATCGCATTAGCAATGGCTCTGATAGTTTTCAATGTGAGATAGTTGACTGGGATGTTGTGTAAACGTAGCCACACATCAGCCTTTTTGAGGAAATCCTTTGGTGGTGTCTCCACCCACCGATCCAAGACCATCCCCCAGTCATCGAAGGTCCAAAAGCCATGCTTCATGACCGAATATCCGATTCAAGCTCAAAGACAAACTGAAAGCTGTCCGAAGATAGCGCTACTCCTCTGACTCGCTCATAGATCTTCCATATTTGAGGCATGATACGGAGCATACGTGCCATATTCTGACACTCTGGATTCAGAAACCGGCCTATCAGGCTCATCGCATTGCTGTTCAAGTTCATGTAGCTTTCATCATCAGGTATGTCAATGGGTATATCTTCTTCAATACTCATTGATTGTAAGGCTTGATTGAGTACGGCGTCCATTAAAAGTAGAAACAGAGATCGAGAGCACCACCGGAACAGAAAGGACGGCCACCCGAAGCCAGTACCACCACCGAGGGTCCACGAAACTTGGTAAGAAATTATTTCTCCTTGGAATTGATTTGTAATTGATTGAAAAAATGGAATAAAAAAGCCTAAAACGGCAAGTGAATGCGCCGAGGTATGGAAAATTTCCATTTTCACCAAGTGACCGACAAGGAAACATTCCTTTCGGATGAGAGCTCCACACTTATAGACTATTTGAAAGCCTCTAAAAGAGGGAGAGAGTTCTAAGCAAATTACTATCATTTTCTCAACGATGTATATTTCCTGCAAATGTTTTTCTATTAAATGTAAAATTTAAAAACTCGATAATGAGACTTTGCGGATGATTGGTTATATTGTAGTTATAGAATAATTGTTGTAATATTTAATGTAGACGTATTTTTGTAACTTTAAGATTTTAAAGTAACTATTTTAATTTAAAGTACTAGAGTTTGACTCGCGCAACCGCGCGGGTGTTTTCTTAATTTTTATGTATTTAATGTATGACTGATCATGCTTAATTTGTCAAATATCGAATTCAGAATTTTTGATTATTTCGAATTTCATGTTTGAGTTCAAGTTCAAAACTTTTAACTTTCCAATTATTTCGAATCCCATGTTTAAGTTTAAGTTTGAGATTTTCGGATTTTTAGCATTTTTTGGCACCCGTATGTATTAAGGTATGAGTTCAGTTCGAATAGTATCTGAAATACCGTGACACAAAATCCGTTTGAATATTTTTTTTTAAAAAAATCAGATACTAAACTTAAATTTATATAGTTTATATAAATTATATTTTTATAAATTTTGTAGGTTTATTATAAAATTTATTACTTTATAAACTTTTTAGTTTCAGAAACAAATTTTATATTAAAATATTTATACTGCTCACTTGCTCCTCTCAGAATATTCCAATGTTATACATATTTAAGGATATTCATATTCATTAGATACATTTGATAAAATTTCTAATACATGTTTAATTTTAAAAAATCACAGATGAAAAAGTTTGTGTACTTCAATTTTAATAAGACAGTTTATATTTATTAGGGATATGCAAACTAACCGGAACCGAAAAACCAAATAGGAAAACAGATAATCGAACCCGAACCAAAACCGAAAAATGAAAAAAAATATCCGAACGTTTCCAATTTTTGAGAACGGAAAGAACCGAAACCGAACCGAACCTAAATTTTTCGGGTAACAGAAAAAAAAACCAAAATTTAAAATTACCCACAAATATTTAAAAAATATTTAAAAATATTTGAAAACGCCCGAAAATATCCATAAATAACCGAAAATATCCAAAATTATCCGAAATTTTATACCAAAATGGTTACTTTTTTACTTGGAACCGATTCGGTTCCAGTATGGTTCCAAAATTTAGAAATCGAATTAACCAAACCAAATCGAACCAAAGAACCGAATACCCACCCCTAATATTTATATGTCAATGTAAAAGAGAAATAAGATTAAGATTATATTAAATGAATAAGAGAATATAATACTCTTGAGCATAGACTATACATCATAATGAAGAGCATATTATAACGACATATAAAAGTTTGAGTAAGTTTAATATCTTCGAGAATCTTTT
>OVAN01008028.1:0-13903 GCA_900406275.1 Anastatica hierochuntica | reverse complement strand
GCCACCTTTCACGTTACCTAGTCACTTGGGGATGGTTGGTTGTGTGACTAACTAACAAAGAAGGGTGGGTTAAGGATGTGTTATCACCGAGAAGTGATCAAACCGATATCGGCAAATGGCTAAGGTACGATTGGACTAAGGTATGAGTTAATTATGTTGGTCAATAAGTTTAATTCCGCTGCATGAAATGAATACTGTTGAAAAGTCTAGCTAGAATGCTAAGTAAGTAGCTAGTTAGATGGTTTAGGCCGGAAACCTCGTGAGGAATTTACCAAAGGCGTTTAAAGACCTGGAGGTTCAGAGGCGGCTTGACTGGAATCGTATGACATCTTGGCTGCGGATAGGAATTCCTGGTCGGGGTCTTACAATAGGCCTACGTGTTCGGGACCATCTGGATTCGGTTCGGTTCCACTCGGGTTTCGAATTTTAATATTTAGGTGTATAGAATCATTTGGTTATTTTGAAACTTCGGATCAGGGTCGGTTCAAATTCTATCGGGTCCGATTCGATTCCGGATTCGGTTTCAGTTTCGGAATTCTTCGGTTTGTTCGGGTAAATTTATTCGAAATACACATAAAGTAGAAATAGAAATTTAAAAGATTCATTTTGTCATAAAATTAGATGTCGCTTGGTGGTAAAGAGGTGTTTATGAGTTGTCCAAACCTGGATTCAATTTCCAAAAGTCAGCGCCATTGTTCTTGCGATTTACCTTCTAGTTTTCCAATTTTAATCATGTTTTGTCATCCTGTCATATATCCCATCGAAAATAGCATAAACCTACCACTATTCTAATGATTCCCAACCAAAGAATCAAGACTTAATTTCTTTCTATGACCCCTTTTTTCTCAATTTGAATCAAATCACATGCGATTGATTTCTCAGCTTGGTAATGGGATGATATTCGAAGGTTGATCTCTTCGAAATGGATTTGGTTGTTGGGGATTACGGTTTGGTCAATATAGAAATGATGTAAAAAGCAGCTGAAGATGGTGAACATTTAGCAAGGTTCAATACTTTCCGATACTCAATTCAGGTATCGGATTTTATCCAAACCGACCCGAGATCCGAAATACTTGAGCAAGAGATCCAGTCGGGTATTTCTACGGATTCAGACCCGATCCTAACCGACTTTTCGGATTGGTTCTCGGTTCAGATTTCGGGCTCGCGATTTTTGTCCAAGCTTACATAGGGTGTTACTAAATTAACCGTTTAAAATAATTTATCATTGTTTTGAAGTCCATCAAATTTGAAAATTCTGTTAGACTTTATGTAGGTGGATTTTAAAATCCAAGCAATATACTTTAGATTTTGATTTTTCAATTATTTAATCATGAAATTTCACATATGATTTGAAACAAGTATAAAATACGAAGAATTTTAAGATCCTTCAAAATAGAATAACACTAGATTTTTAAAAGTAATTTTAAATTATGTGGTGAATATATATATATAGTCATCTCGGTTCTAACTTGGGAGACAGTTAGGAGGTAGAGTAGTGATTGAGTCGAATTTTAAATGGTTTTCAGGAACTTTTGGACTTGGGAAATTTAAAAAAAAATAAAGACACCAGACTGTTCCGTTTGTTCTATTTTTGTCAGTAATTTTCTGATCTCTAAGTAGAATTTAATTTACTTGTTCATTTCTTTCGGATGGCGCTAATATCATCGTTGGATGAGGGCGAGGCCGAGAGTGTTCACAGAGTTGATGGTCATGTTGCTCAGCAGATTGTCCATTTATAATTACTCGATATGTACCCGCTAAACCCAAGGCCAGACTCCAAAGTACATGAATTCCACCGACCAAGTCTCGAAGCGTCTTACTTGTTGTCAAGAAGTAATACATTTCCAATGCACGGAATACCTTGAGGGCAATGATCCCCATAATTTCGCTGCGCGACTCGTATTGCAGATTAACTCTCTGAACATCCTCCCAGTAGTTGCATCTCTTGTAGCTTGCTGAACCTCAGCAGTTTGTCCCAGTTTACTTCAGTCAAGTGATATGATAAGAAATGTCTTCACAAAGTCTATTGATCTCCATGCCTTCTCCTGAGTGTTTGAAATCTCTTCTATCTCTATCTTTTATGTAAAATTGCTTTTTTCTTAATAAACACACTTTGCCAACTTTGGCCCAACCGAGTCACAAAAGTAAAACACAAGTACAAGAAAAGAAAAACGCAAGGTAATTCCATCCCAAAGCTAGTC
The DNA here is from genome assembly GCA_900406275.1 of Anastatica hierochuntica. Lineage (NCBI taxonomy): Eukaryota > Viridiplantae > Streptophyta > Magnoliopsida > Brassicales > Brassicaceae > Anastatica > Anastatica hierochuntica. The sequence continues at coordinate 11,702 of OVAN01008028.1, read as the reverse complement.
TAGTCATGCATCCTTAACCAGAATGATACTCACGATACTCACGACGTAAACGACACAAACGAAACCATGTAAATCGATGCATGTAAACAAAAGATTTGAGGTGAGTTACTTACCTAAACTCATGGCTCGATGGCCCGACGCTTAGGTGGTGGCTCAGGTAACAATTGTCTTGGTCTCAAGCAATCCCTGGAAAGATGGTCGGTGTTATGGGTGATTTTGGTCGTTCTTTGTAGCACTACGGAAGCTGGAGGTCGATGAATTTTAGCAAATATTAAAGGTCGTTTAGGCTAAGCTCGGAGATCAAAGATGGCAAAAGAGTTTCTTGTTGTATTGATTTTTGGCTTAGGGTTTCGTGCGTACACGTTTTTCCCTTTAGCTTGGTATTTATACATGAGTTTCATGATTATCCCTCCAAGAATTGGATCTATCATGATTATCTGTAGAATATATGCATCTTTATCTTGAATACATGTCATTATCTACTAATTTAAATAGCGAAAATAAAGGAGAGGCGGTGGTCGGCTGGCTTCCGGCTATGCTTGGTTGTCTGACTTCCGGCTTCCGGCTATGAGACGTCGTTTGGCTTCCTGCTTCTGGGCATTCCCCTGCTTTGAGGTCTTACTGTTGTACTCCATCTAAGTCTGAGGAATTCCCATGACCTAAATTACTCCCAAAAGTTTGCCCCTTATTGCGCAGGTTCAATTCGAAGCTGTGGAATAACATGTCTTCCAGGTGGCTTAGGTAGGAAGCTAGTAGTCGCTTGACCTTTTTTAGCTGTGACCTGCGCCGCCTCTACTTTCCATAAGCGTTTGCTTGATTTTGGTTTGAGTTTTATCAGATAATGAGCATCGCTGCGACGGGAGGTTGCTCTGCCTCTTTGTCGTTTGGCCTCAGGGCTTTGAATTTTGGACTTTCGTGAACCATTTGCAGCTTTCAAGGAGGATTGATTTTTTTCAAAAATCCCAGCTATTTGACTTGGTGAAAGGAAGAATTCGTAGCCGTTAGCGAAGATTTGTGAATATTTGAAGAGAAAGAAAATAGTCGTTACTCTTTCACGAGATTTTCACCAATGATTGGACGAGTGTGGCCAATTTCAATTTCTTCTCTTTCCCTTTAAACCTCTTCTTCCTTGTTCTTTAGCATTTTCGCTTCATCTTCTTCCTTTCTCTTTGCTAAATTTCTTGCTCCCGGAATCCTTACCAAGCTTTCGATCCGCGATTCTATGGTTAGATCATCTTCTTCCTTCCTCTTTTCGCTTCTTTAAGGTTAGATTCCAGGGCTCGATCTTTACGATTTCAGATCAGCCTTAGCTTTTAGATCTTTCTTGCCCCAGCTAATCTTTGGATCCATGATCGGAGCCTTCTTGGAACCCAAATATGACCAATTCAGGCGATGAGTTTTCTCCGGTGGCCTCATCCTCTGTCGGGGCCCGCGTTCGGAGGAGGCGCTTGATTAGGACTAGCCCAATGCCTTTGCGCTCCGCCGTGGCTCCAGAGCTTCTGAAGGTCGGGCCCTTCTCCAACGTAAACTCCGAGATCTTGGAGTGTTCGAGGCAGCAGTATTCTGTTGGGGAAGGCATTCACTTGAGGTTGTCTGGGAAGGATGAAAGGGCTTCTGAATGCCCAGGAGACGAAATAGCCATGTATGAAGGCTATTTCGAGGCTGGAATGAGGGGTACAGTGCCTTCCCTAGTGAGGAAGGTCTCAGAGCACTTCAACATTTGCCCTTCCCAGCTGAACCCGCTGTCTTGGAGGATTCTCATTGCCTTCCAAGTCCTTAATGAGTTCCATGGGCTGGAACTCGACATTAATGAGCTCCTTTACTCCTACTATTTCTCCCACGTTCTTCCGGGTAAAGGTAGGTATTACTTCCGCCCTCGTGCCGGTGCTCCCTTGGTATTGGAGCTGGAGAAGGAGGAACGGAAAGGGGCGCCTTCATGAAGCATTGGGTCCAGAAGTTTGTTTTCATGAGAGTCGGGACTTCTCCTGGGTTCTCTACTCTTTGGAGATTCACTAGTAGACTTAGGATGCTTTTTGTTTTTGTTGCTTCCAGTTTGGTCACTAACCCTTTTGATCCTTTGTTTTGCAGAAGCATCTACAAAGAAGTCAGAGGTGGGCAACGAGAAGGCGGAAGAAGCTTTGGAGATCCTGGCTGAGGAAAGGAGCATCCCGTTCCTTTTGAGTGAAGAAGCGTTGAGTCAGAGCAGCATAAGAGGTTCGCTCCTTGTTTCTTGCTTCTTTTGTCTGCTTGCTTTCGGCTAGCTTTTGGACTGATCTTTTGTCGTTTTGCAGGCAATATGTCAGGATCCGGGTTTAAGGCGCTGGAGGACTTCAAAAGGGCTCAGGCGGAAAAAAGGCAAAGTTGGCGTCTGGGAGCAAAGCTCTGGAGTTGGTGGAGATCTCGGAATCTCCTTCGGCTGGGTCCAAGAGGAAAGGAACCCAGAAGGCCACCGCTTCTAGCAAGAAGCAGAATGTCCTACCGCCAAGCAGCCTTCCTCCTCTATCGGCGATCTCGATGGTGCCCTAGAGCACTTGCAGGGATCTGTCTTCCTTGCGCTTCCTTCTGACCCTCCTAGCTCTGGTGATCTGGGCATCTTTGACCAGGTCTAGAAGGGACTGATCAAGGTAATTGGCCTGCCTTTGGCTTCTGGCTGCTATTTGGTTGTCTCCTTTTATTTTTGGCTAACCTTCTTCCTTTTTGTTTCTCAGCTTGCGGCTTCTCTCTTCCATGCCAAGGATCATGCCGCCACTGAGGTGATCGCTGCAGGAAAGGCTCAGGTGGAGGATTGCCTTGCCAAGCTGAGGGCAGAGAAGAACATGTCTGCTGGCTTGGAGAAAGAGCTGAGGGAGATGAGGGAGCTGCTCCGGGGGCTGGATTCAGAGAAGGATAAGACGACAGAGAGGGTCCTTAGCTTGACTGAGGAGAAGGCAAAGCTGGATGAGGAACTTGGCAACCTAGACGCCCGGGTGGCCACCTTTACGGATGAGATGTCCATGGCCGTCAATGGTGCCAGGATCATGGGGCGCTGGGAAATGGTTCGGGATTAGCTCAAGGGTGAGGCCAAGTCTTGGAACTTGTAGGAGGAGTTTGAGAGCTACAAGCTGGTGGCGATCGCGGAGGCAGAAGAAAATGGCCTCGAAGCTCTCACCTTTGAGGATGAACCAGAGATTCCTCCTGCCTTGGCTTCTACTTCTCCAGCGGCCTCTGAGCCAAACATCGAGAGGTCTGCCTCTCCTGATCCTCCAGCTGCCTAACCTCCAGACCCAGAATCAAGAAATAGGTTGCTCTCCCCTTGAAGGATTTTATTTTCTTTTTTTTTGTTGACGGCGTGCCCCTGCGTGGGCATACTCTTGCCCCTTGTGGGCTTTGTAATGACTTTTATGGCCTTAGTGGCCTTGACCCTTCGTTGGCCTTCTTGACCTTATTTCTGTTTGCCCTTCGGGGCTTAAAACTTATCTTCTACCCCTTAGTGGCTTCTTATGAATATTTCTTCTAGCTCTTTGTTGTCTTTTTGCCTTAAAGAGCTTTTGACTTAGATTTAGAAATGATGCTTTGGCAGAGTTTTTTATCATTAGCACCTTGGTCGGCTGGATTCTGGCTATTAGCCTCTGGCCTTTACGTCTTCATCGGCTGGATTTTGGCTAGGAGCCTCTAGCCTTTGCTTTGATTGGCTGGCTTCTGGCTATGAGCCTCTAGCCTTTGTGCCTTCATCGGCTGGCTTCTGCCTATGAGCTTCTAGCCTTTGTGCCTTGATCGGCTAGCTTCTAGCTTTGAGCCTCTAGCCTTTGTGCCTTGATCTGCTGACTTCTAGCTTTGAGCCTCTAGCCTTTGAGCCTTGATCGGCTGGCTTCTGGCTATGAGCTTCTAGCCTTTATCGATATTCTGGCTATTTGACTATTGGCATATTGGCCTCTAGTCTTTGCCGTGTTTTGCGAGAGTTCTTGAGTTCCAAGTTGGGATAATCTCATTATCACTCTTTTTTTAGGAATTCTGCTTCTTGTCCTTATACAACGTTTAGGTTCCCAAGACGCGTCTTTAGCCTCTTGATACCCGAAGGTACCTTCTGACATTTTGGCATTCTGTTACCCGGAGGTAACCACTGGCTTGTGATTTTTAGACTTTTGATACCCGGAGGTATCTTCTGGCTTTTTAGCGTTCTGTTACCCGGATGTAACCACTACATTGTGTTTTTTGGCCTTTTGATACCCGGAGGTATCTTCTGGCTTTTTGGCATTCTGTTACCCGGTGGTAACCACTAGCTTGTGTTTTTGGCCTTTTGATACCCGAAGGTATCTTCTGGCTTTTTGGCATTCAGCTATCCCGAAATAGCTGATTTTGCTTTGTTGTGCTCTGCTTCCTGTAGTGAAGTCACTCTCAGTCTTATTGATTTTGCTGGTATGAACCTCCCCCGCAAAGTGGTCCAAGTGCCAGACTTTTCTTCTACCTCCCACGTCTGGGTAAGTAGGTATAGGTGATGCTCCTTTGCTCAGACCGCATAGCTTTTGCATTTACTGCGGCATGGTAAGCAAGGTTAAGCCTGTTTTTGCTTTATGCTCAACACTCTGCTTTCCGGTTAACCACTCTCTGTTAAACAGATTAAGCAATTTTTGTCTCTTGCTTTCTTTCGGGTATTTTCCCTTGTTTAAGCATAGTTTCTTTCTCTTTTTTTTAGGTTTTCGCTTTTGTTTTGGAAGGGTACGTTGCTTATGTTACTCCTTTATTGAGGAGTAGTCATTCAACTTATTTGCCCCTTGCTCTTTAACTGAATATTCTCGTAAGAAAGCAGTTGTTTTATTGATGGTTATCCGTCCTTAGACGTATCATGATTACATAAAGAGATGTAAAAGAAATTGAAAATCAAAAGCAGAAAAACGTATATGGGGTATGGTAGTCCGGGTTAGGAGAGTTCTTTTAGACGAAGTAAGACTTTAGGTGTAACGCATTCCAGCTATTTGGCTATACTTTCCCGTGGCCTTGTCCCTGGTATTCTCAAAGACTCAGTGCAACACCCATTCTCCTTATTGGAACGTTTGGGTTCGTACCTTCTTGTTGTAGCTGCGAGCTACTTCTTGTTGGTACTTCCGATTTCAGATTCTTGCGGCTTCCCTTTTTTCGTCAAGGAGATCCAGGGACAAAGCCATCAGCTCTTCATTTTCTCTTGGGGTTAGGAGTTCTGACTTGGCTGTGGGGACACTGACTTCGGCAGGGGACACTGCCTCTGTTGCGTAGGCCAGGGAGAAAGGTGTTTCGCCTGTTGAAGTCTTAATGCTGGTTCGGCAAGCCCATAGGGTAGCTGGAAGTTATTCGACCTAGTTTCCTTTGGCGTCGTCCATCCTCTTTTTCAGAAGGTTGACTACCATCTTCTTAGTGGATTCGACTTACTCGTTGGATTGCGGATGTCTTGGAGTTGCGAAACTTAGTTTTATGCCCCAATCTTCGCAAAACTTTTTGAAGTTTTTGCTTGTGAATTGCGGACCATTTTCTGTAACTAAATCTTGAGGCGTTCCGAATCATGTTACCACGTTCTTCCAGAAGAACCTCTTGATTTGGACATCCGTAATCTTGCTTAAGGCTTCTGCCTCCACCGATTTGGAGAAGTAGTCTGTGACTACCAAGAGGTACTCCAGCTGCCCGGGAGCTGTCGGGAATTTTCCCACGATGTCCATCCCCCACTTCATAATTGGCCATGGAGAGCTCATAGATTAGAGGTTCTCCGGGGGCAGCTTGGATACTTGGGCCTGCCTCTAGCATTTATCACAATACTTGGCCATCTGGAGGGCATCTTGGGCCATTATAGGCCAATAGTAGCCTGCTCTCTTGGCTCTTAGTACCAAGCTTCTTCCACTAGAGTGGGATCCGCATTCGCCCTCATGCAACTCCATGAGGACTAGATCTGGGTCTTCCGGCTAATGCATTTGAGGTATGGACCTGAGAAGGATCTTCTATATAGTTTTCCGTGGATCAGGCAGTAGCAAGATGCTTGCCTTTTGATCTTCCGACATTTACTCCTCAAGTTGGGCAGGACATCATCCTTTAGGTAGGAAGTAATGGGCGTCATCCAAGTTTCTTCTTCTTCTATGTTGGAAACCTAAGGCCCTCTGGCATCCTCGTTAGTGCTGGCCATTGGAGAACCAGCAAGGGTACGCTAGTTGGCTCCGTTGTTTTTAGGGCTGAGGTCAAGTTGGCCAAGGCGTCCGCATGCGAGTTTTGTTCCCTTGGGATATGCGTGAGTTTGCATGCTTTGAACGAATCAACGAGTCTCTTGGCTATGGCCAAGTACTTGGTCATGCTAGTGTCTTTTGCTTGATAGTCGCCTTGCGTCTGGCTTACGATCAATCGGGAATCACTGTAAACTTGTAGGTTTTCTATTCCCAAGTCTTTTGCTAGGCTGAGTCCCCCAATTAAGGCTTCATACTCACTTTCACTGTTGGTGGCTCTAAAGTTGCATCTTACTGCTCTTGATACCACCTCTCCTCTTAGTGAGATGAGCACGACGCCTACACCTGCCCCTCGTATATTGCTGGATCCTTCCACATAAAGTTCCCATTCCTCTTCACTTTTATTTTCTTGCTGGATCCTGACCTCTTCTTCTGCCCCTCGTACCATCGGCGGGGAGAATTCTGCTACGAAGTCTGCCAGGACTTGTGATTTGATCGTCGTGGCAGGGCGGAAGATCACATCGTACTCGCTAAGTTCCACTGCCCATTTGGCTAGTCTTTCGGATACTTATGGCTTGTGGAGTACAGACTTGATAGGGAGAGATGTGATGACTATCACGGGGTGAGCCTGGAAGTAAGGGCACAACTTCCTGGCCGAGACGACCAAGGCGAGAGCTAGTTTCTCCAGGTGGCTATAGCGAGTCTCGGTGTCCAGAAGCGATTTACTTACATAGTACACCGGACGCTGCTTGCTTTCTTCTTCTCTGACTAAGACAGCGCTTACGGCGTGCTCTGAGACGGCCATGTACAGGAGCAGAGGCTCTCCTCTTGGGGTTTGGAGAGAAGAGGTGGCGTTGTGAGATACTCCTTGAGTTTGACTAGGGCGTCTTCGGCCTCTTGGTTCCATTCAAATTTCCCTGTGAACTTAAGGGCTTCAAAGAATGCATGCGACTTGTCGGATAGCCTGGATATGAATCTACTCAAGGCCGCCATTCTTCCGGTGAGCTTCTGGACATTTCGTGGAATCTTGGGCGAAGGGATCGCCTGGATCGCCCTGATTTGCTCTGTGTTCGCTTCAATGCCCCTGTATGTGACTATGTACCCCCAAACATTTCCCGGAGCTTACTCCGAATGAGCACTTAGAGGGGTTGAGCTTCATGTTGTACTTTCTCAAGGTAGAGAAGGCTTGCTGCAGGTAAGCTATGTGGTCTTCCACGTCTAAGGACTTGACCAGCATGTCGTCTATATAGACTTCCATGGTCTGGCCGATTTGGTCTGCGAACATCATGTTGACTAGCCTCTGATAAGTGGATTCTGCATTCTTCAACCCAAAAGGCATTACCTTGTAGCAGTGGATTCCACGAGAGGTCATGAAGGACGTCTTTCCTGGTCGTTCGGGTGCATGAGTATTTGATTGTACCCGGAAAAGGCTTCCATGATGCTCATTAGCTGGTGTCCAGCTGTGGCATCCACCAACTTATCTATGTGGGGCAGTGGGAAAGGATTCTTGGGGCAAGATTTGATTATATCCGTGAAATCTATGCAAACCCTCCACTTGTCGTTCTTCTTCTAGACCACGACGACGTTTGCTAGCCAATCCGGATAGTGGACCTCTCTAATGATCCTAGCCGCCAGGAGGTTTTTGACTTTATCATTGATGATCTGGTCTCGTTTAGGTGCAAACTTCCTTCTTTTTTGCTTGACTGTCGGGTATTTAGGGTCCACTTGCAACTTATGGACTATGACTTTCGGGTCTATTCCTGGCATATCCACGTGGGACCAAGCGAAGCAATCTGCGTTGGATCTGAGAAAGTCTATCAGCATTTGGCGTATGCCTTCTTGCAATCTTGCTCCTATTCTGAGGTTTCTGCCTTACTCTCCGGGTACCAGAGGTACGTCGTCCAACTGTTCCACTTCCGACTCTTCAGTATGCAATGCGGGAAGTGGCCCCTGTAATTACTATAATGGAGCCGTCTTTCCTTTCAAAGTGGTCTGGTAGCATGATCGAGAGTTTTTTTCATCACCTTTGATCTCTTTAATTCCCCATGGGGTTGGAAACGTGAGTACTTGGTGCAGGGTTGACGGCACAACTCTCATCTCGTGTATCCAGGATCTGCCCATGATCATGTTATAGGCAGAGTGACAATCTATGACAAAAAAATTAGTGGATAAGTTGATTCCTCCGGCATACACCGGAAGCGCTATCTCTCCAATGGTCTTCTTGACTTCCCCAATGAAGCCCACTAGCGGCGTGGTCTTCTTGACCAAGGATTCCTGGGTCATACCCAGGTCCGCGTATGTTCCCAGGAAAAGTACGTTCGTAGAGCTCCCATTGTCGATAAGTACTCTCTTCACCAAACAATTCGTCACCGACAATGAGACAACCAATGTATCATGATGTGGTGTCAGGATCCCATCTTGTCCTCCAGCCTTGAAACTTATGACTTCCTGGCTAAAATTCTGGCGTTTGACTTCCGGGGTCCTATGATTGTTTTTAGCGAGCCTTGTGCTTTTCTTGGCAGCGGCGTGCGTGATGCCACTTATCTCCGAACCTACCGATATGACATTGATCACCCTATCGTGCCTTGGGGAATCAGGTGCTTGACGGCCGGCTGAGACTCCTTCTTCCTGGTTATCCTGCATCTCTTTAGCCTTGTTGGAAAGGAATTCTCGTAGGTGTCCCTTCTTGAGCAGCTTGTTGACTTCTATTCTTAAGGATACTCAATCCTCTGTTCTGTGACCGTGGTCATTAGGGAAGTTGCACCATTTTTTTGGATTCCGGCGATGGACGGGTGACCTCATCTTCTAGGCCCATTTGACTTGGCCTCCCATCTCTTCAGGACTCCTACCAGCTTCGTGCTTGATATTGACAAGTTGGATACGTCCCGCCAAGTATGTACCGGTGGGAATCTGTTGACGTTTGGCTTACCCAGTGGTTTGTGTCCTTTGGCTCCCTTCTGTCCATCGTCTCTGGTAGGTCTTTGGTAGGGCTTGTCATCCCTGGCCGTCTTCTCGGTCCTCATGACCCGAGATTCTTTCCTGGCAAGCATATCCTCTTCCCACTTGATCTGCACCTGGGTCCGGGAGAGCACGTCTTCCATCGTTCTACATTGATACTTAGTGAGCTCCTTGTATAGATCACCATCAGGCAGAAGTCCTCTCTTGAAGGCAGAAATTGCGGTGGCAACACTGCAGTTTAGGATGGTGACATTTTGATTGTTGAAGTGGTGAAGGTAGCTCCTGAGTAGGTCTACCTTACGCTGCCTGATCTCATAAAGTTCACCAGAGGACTTGGGAGTCACTTTGCTTCTCGCAAATTGCTCCACAAAAAGATCAGTCAGGTGAGCAAAGGCTCTTATGGTTCAGGTTGGAATCGATATGAACCATTGCAAGGCGCCCCCTGTTAGGCTAGAGCCGAACCCCTTGCACATGGCGGCCTCCTTGTGTTCCTTCTGGATAGCCACAGTAAGTATCTTCTGCTTGTACTGCACAATGTGATTGCCCGGGTCGGAAGTCTCGTCGTGCGATTTAATGAATGGGAAGGTGAACTTCTTGTGCATATCGGTGAGAGCGATTTTTTCTGAGAAGGGAGTGTCCGCATAAGAGCTTAGGGCACTTTTCCTAAGAGGAGGTGTGAAACACGGAAGTCGTTCGATCACCAACTGCAGCGCCTCAAATTTGTTGGAGAACATTTTCTCCAGTCGTCTGGCCTCGTCAGAGAGTGGGGCGAGGCCTGCGGCTTGTGGCTCGTCTGTATCCATCAGGTCTTCTTGTTCTTGAGCAAGGTTTTGGTCCTCCTTGGTCCCCGCTGCTGTTGGGTTTCCTCTTTCTCCCAGGTTATTGGTAGGAGGAGTTTCCAGAGTTGCCATCTGGGGTACGTGGACCTTGAACCTGTGATTTGTGGCTTGATTTGCCGTCAGATCCGAGTTTGCCTCTCTGAGGGTCTCGTTCTCCAGCTCTAGTTGCTGCAAGCGCTACTTGTTCTCTTAGAGCATTATGGCATGAGCCTCCATTTGCTGCCTCAGGGTCTGAAGCTCTGCAGCTGTTGCATCAGCTCCAGTTTGAGTCTGATCCCTTCGAAACTGCTCCATCTCTCCTAGTCTCTTTTGCAAAGTCTCTAGTTGAGATAGCATCTCCTCGTAGATGAGCTATGCTCGTGCTGGTGTGATGATTGCTGATTCATGATTGTCTCCAACCATCGTCACGTAGTTGTTTTTGAAGGCTACCCTCCTTATAGCGCCAATTGTTATGAGTGATTTTGGTCGTTCTTTGTAGAACTACGGAAGCTGGAGGTCGATTAATGTTTAGCAAATATTAAAGGTCGTTTAGGCTAAGCTCGAAGATCAAAGATGGCAAAAGAATTGCTTGTTGTATTGATTTTTGGCTTAGGGTTTCGTGCGCACACGTTTTGCCCTTTAGCTTGGTATTTATATATGAGTTTCATGATTATCCCTCCAAGAATTGGATATATCATGATTATATGTAGAATATATGCATCTTTATCTAGGATACATGTCATTATCTACTAATTTAAATAGCGAAAATAGAGGAGAGGCGGTGATTGGCTAGCTTCCGGTTTCCGGCTATGCTTGGTCTTCTGACTTCCGGCTTCCGGCTATGGGACATCGTCTGGCTTCCTGCTTCTAGGCATTCTCTTGCTTTGAGGTCTTACTGTTGTACTCCATCTAAGTCCGGAGAATTCCCATGACCTAAATTACTCCTAACAATCGAGTTGTCCACAAATGCGACAATCTCCTTCCGCAACCCTTGGTGCATTCCTGTGTGGGCAGTACCTCCGCACATGGTCTACCTGGCCGCAAGTACGTGTAACACCTGGTACAATCACCTATGTGGTGGCGACTACAACAAGGACATCTCGGAGTTCTTGACTGCTCTCTTGTCTTCCTTTAAGTCTCATGAACCTTCTCTGACTTCTGCAGCTGTGAGTTTATAATCATCTGCTCCTCTACCATACCGATCTCCTGACCAGCAGCCAACTCCACCAACTCAACCATACTGTGACATATGCTCACCCGACAACGGTTGTGAATATCACCCTGCAAACCCTTAGAGAATCTCCTCATAAGCTCTTCCTTGTCCATATGTCTCCCTGTAAACCTACGAGGATGTCTTCCTGCTGTACCCTAGCACACTGCTCCCCCGTATGTCTTCCAAACCTCTTTCGAAACCTTCTAAGCTCCTCCGACTCAGCAGCATGATCCTCAGCCTACCCTTCTCATAGAGCAACAAGTGACATCTCTGATGCTGACTATTCTCATGATTTTAACTTGTATATAGCAATGGGGCACTGCTTCAAGTTTTGACAGGAAGTTACTTTGCTGAGAAAATACCAAAGGTTTGGTTTCATGTCAACTAAAATATACATATCATTCCGAACAGCAAAAATAAGTTCACAGTTTTTATATTATTTTCTGGACGAGAATGCCCTCCAACCTCATTGACAGTGAGTAATCTCTTTTGTTAAAGGTTAATGCCATCATCTCGTTCAACAATAAATCAGCCACAGAGGCAGTTCCATATTTT